>JAYESA010000015.1:23234625-23262125 GCA_036927795.1 Iris macrosiphon | reverse complement strand
CCTCGGCTTTTGGTTTGAGACTTTGTATTGTATTTGATTCAGGATATTGTTGTTATTATTATTATCGTTGTTGTCTTTAGTAGTAGTTGTTGTTTAGACTTTGTAGTTGTTAGACTTTCTTGTTATCTTATCATGCTTAGATCGTGTTTGAGTATTTGTATTATCTTTATCATATTGTTCCTCCATTTGGAGTGGAGGTCTTGGCAGGTACTTATATTGTTGTGTGAGATTGTTAGTTAGATAGTAGACCTAGATATCGTTCTACCGTCGATGCTGCAGCGTAGGCTGGACGTACTCACGACTCATGTCCGATTTTTCGGGTGTGGGTCGTGACACATTTTGGTGGCGGCCCACGCAGGTCTCGAGCATCGTAATTAGTGCGATATCGTGGTAGTACAATAATTTAGTTGTACTGCTACGAGCCTGCTTTAGGAAATAGGATTTAGGCTGAGAGTGTACTCAATCACGACTAGGAACAATTCCAATCTAATGTTTGCTATTTCTAATTATTCTAAAATCGCTTTCTTTTGAAATATTACTGTCATTCTTTGATGATATCGTATCTTGCGCCGTATTGACTTCTTTTGATCTGTGTTCAGGATGCCTCCGAAGATACGATCCCATCGTACCGTTCCAGCAGTTGCCACCGAGAGGTTTGCCACCTCTCGTCCAGCTCATATTCAAGCAGCTGATACCGCTCCACTCACCACTCCTCCAGTTGATTGAGCATCTGCTTCTCTCGGGGATTCTCCTCCACCTGTCGATCTGAGGACTACCCCAGTCGTTCCGGTGGTACCTCCTCCACCACCTCCTGCACCGGTAGACGCCGCGCAGTTATTTGCGTTCTTCAGGGAGATGATGGACGCACAGCATCGCCAGGTGAATGTGATGAGGCTGGGCATTGAGAATGCCCACCAGGTGGCCATGACGGCAGTAGACAGAGTGGCTCAGATCTAGCCACAGGCAGATCAGACTCAACATCCGAGGTCGGGCATCATCATTGACTTCCATAGGATGCGGCCCAAGGAGTTTCGGGGTACAGAGGGGATCATGTACGCGAATGACTGGATCGAGCATATCGAGGGGATTTTCAGGCTGGCACAGATTCCAGACAACATGCAGATAGAGGCAGCGGGCAGTCAGATGTTCGACCTCGCTTTGACGTGGTATCGCACTGATACGAGGATTGCGGCACCAGTGTCACTACCAAATTCTAGAAAATAGGGTATTTTTATTTTATTTTTTATTTGATAAATTGTGAATTATTTTTAATTAATTATATTTATATTTAAATAGTGATTGTATTATTTTTTAATTGATTGTTTTAGGGTTTTGGCTAGCCTGGACCCATGTCAGACCCTAGTGGACCCATGTCCGACCCAGCCCATACCCTTGTGAGGATTATTTTGGGGCTTAGAAATATTTATTATATTTTTAGTGGGTTAGTTGGAGAGATTTGAAGTTAGTTTGAGTGCTTTTGGAACCCGGAACCCAAAACCGAGTTACGGGAGGGCATTTTGGTCATTTGGACTTTGGAAACCCCCTTTATTTCAAGTGGCCGGTGTAAACCCCCTGATTTTCAAGATTTTAAAACTGGATTTTTTAGAATTTTCTGAGATTTTTCGGGAATTTTTACTAATTAAAACAAGGTATTTTTGGCATTAAATAAAATTAGATGTTTTTAAAATATATTAAAATATTATAAAAATAATATTTTTGGGTGTAAAATAAAATATTGGACTTAGGATAATTTTCTGGGAATTTATTGGACCCCGAAAACATTTTTAAGGCCCAAAAATTATTTTTAAATAATTAATGAAATAAACCCAAAATAAACCGGGCTGAACCGGCCTGAACCCGGTCCAGCTGAACCCGACTGAACCGGACCGCTGACCTTAGCGGGTCGGGTCGGGTCCGCCCGACCCAAACCTGCACCCGCCACCCGCGAACCCGCCTGACCCAGTTCCCCCCCACGACCCGCTCGCCGCCCGCGTCTCCCGCCGCCCTTCGTGCCTCGCCGGCCACGTCGCCGCTCCTCCGCCTCGCCCGGCCCACGCAGCGCCCGACTCCGCCTCGCTCGGCCTCCCCTCTCCCTTTCCCCTCCCTTTATAAACCCCCTTCCTCCTCCCTCCGGCCACCGCCTCCTTCACAGCCGCGCCACCGCCTCCCCCACCCGCTGCCAGCGCCGACGACGACGTCCCGCCACGCCGCCTTCTCCTTCCTCCTCCTTCCTCCTCCGTCAGCCTCAGCCGCAGCCGCCAAGCCCCGACCCAGCAGAAACCGACGCCTCCGGCCGCCCACGCCCTGCGCCGCCGGCCGCCTGCGCCGCCTCCCAGCACGCCGCCGGCCGCCTGCGCCGCCTCCCAGCATGCCGCCGCACCGCCTCCGCTCCCCCAGCCTCCCTCCAGTCGGCCTCCTTCCGCCACAGCTCTGGCCGCCGCAGACCCAAACCCTAACCCTAGGCGGACACGGACACGACTCGGACACGGGAAAATTCGGTTTTCGGAGCCCTGTTCAGATACCCGTTTCTCTCTCCTCGCTGTCCCGTTTTCGATTCCGTCAGTTGCGTCGCGTAGACTGTATGACCCTCTCGGTGCCCGTGCAACCCGCTCGGTGCATCGCGTCTTGTGGTGATCGCGAACCGCGATCCAAAAACAGGAAAAATAATGTCCTGATTCACCCCGGAACCGGGTATGCCCCGCCAAACGGGACGACTTGGTCGCGTGCGGTCTTCACCGATACGTGCGCGCCGTCGATACGGACGTGCAGGATTTCGCAGAAGTTGATTTGGATGTGCGTGCACACCGGAATCAACGCGTATCCGCGGACACCGTCCCGTATTCGTCAGTTCTGGAATGCGTCGTAACTTTGTGTACACACGTCGGATCGAAACGAAACTTGCGCCATCGGACTCGTAGCAATACGCTGGTCCTGTGACCCAAGTTTGGTTCGATTCTGAGAACGTGACAAAATCGCGTATCGTGGGCCCTACCGGCTCCACTCGATGGACGATTTTGTGATCGGCTCATCGGAATCCAATTCTGGAAGTTCCGTTGGGTCCGTATCATCGTTCCTGACTTGTTCACACTAAGATGGACGAATTTGGAGACCTTTGACCCTGACACGTTTTTCGGTGCGAAGTGGGCCACATGTGGACCCCGTTTTGACCCGAAATTGTCATTTTTCCCTTGTCTCCAAATTGGACTCAAGGACAAGCGTTTCTAGCTATTTGATATTTTCTGAATCTGATGGTAATGTTTGTTTCAGCATCCGGAGACATTCCTGGAGATTTCACGAATACCAGAGCTACAGTTGGAGCCCGAACCCCAGGCAAGTGTACCTTGCCAAACTCGCAGTGATTCCTGTTATAGTACCTTAATTGAGATCTTGTATATACATATATAATCTTGATATAAATGTTTAACCAAGGACCGTGTGACTTTACTTAGCGTCCGATTAATAGTCGGGTGACAATACCGTTCGCGGCATTGTGTATTGTCATCTAGACATGGATACCGAGACCCGATATTTCTCGTACTTGTTTTATCAAGTGCGTCATACCCAGGACACCTGACACTATTCATGAGACAGAATCTTCCTGAGACATTCATGGTGATTCTGTATAGGATTCAAGTTCATGACATGTTCTGTACATATATGCTTAGAGCTTATTATGACTTGCTGCATTAGACTTGATCCTGCGTGGCATGGACATGAGACGTTGTGGACATGAGACGTATGATTACATTGGGTGGGGAGAGACACACAGGCTACAGGTTGATTATATTATGTCGGCGTCGTAGTCTCCCTTTGAGCTAGACAAACCACATGATATCACTGCTACCGGCTCCCCGACACAGAGCTTGTGGTAGTTTCAGTCTGAGTTCCTGTGATGCTCTTATATTGCATATCACTTAGCTGGTTACATAGTTTACCCTATTGTCTATTTATTGCTGCACTGCTTTATTTATTTTGGCATGAGTTATCTTGTACCTTGCTATGTCCCATGAGGACCTGGATCTGGATTATGTTTCCAGGTATAGCCGAAGAGATCCATCCAGAGATATACCGTACATGAGCACTTCCAGGAGCTGTACCAGAACTTGAGGACGAGATCGTGGCAGAAGACTTCTCCTGAGTACTGGCTTCATATACTCAGTTATTTCTATTTCCAGTTGCTTTATTTCCTGTCTATTTGCATTGATGTATCAGGCATATTCTCGGATTGTTCCCCGAGACACTTTTATTGAGATTTGTTAGTTTATTCTATTTGAATTTAATCTGGATTTTGATCTGTGATTATCTGTTGTGGATGAGATTAGTATAGACTGTGACTTGTATCATTGGTTCTATTTATTGTTATACTACAGCTTAAGTACGTCATGATGGATCCATTAAATTGGGTTTGTCCATCGGTGCGTGCTGCTGGCCATTGCCACGTGTCCAGTCCCTCCGTATTTTGGGACTGGGGCGTGACAGCCGGCCCCTACCTACCCACACACACCCGATCACAGCAGCAAGCAGCCCCCCCTTTGTTCCATCTTCACTTCTTCTTCATTCTTCTTCTTCTTCTCCACTTCTTCTTTCTTCTTCCTTCCTTCTCCAAGTAAGTTCCCCTTCCTTTTTCTTCCTTCTTTCTTCCATTCCTTCTTCTTTATGCTAGTCCTAACCTTGCATTTTCCCTAACCTAGGTGTGTGGAGCCTAGATTTAGTGTGGAGGCTAGATTTGGTGGCTTGGAGCTTGAGGGAGGTGATTTCTAGTGGTTGTGAGACTTTGGCCTTGAGATTTCAACTCCCAAGAGGTAAACTGTCACTACCACATTTTCTAGGAAAGGGTATTTTGGTAATTTTCTATTTAAATAAATATTGTGCATGGTAAATAATTATTTGTTGTATTATTTAATTGTTGTTAGTTATTATTTAATTATTTTGGACTTATTTTAGTGGACCCAACTAGTTTAGTTTGGACCCATGGACCAACATGAATTAACTAGTTAGACTTGGCCCATTTAGAAAGTCCATAGTTAAGGAGATGGATTAAATTAATTAAATGATTAGACTAGAAGCTTCCTTCCTTAATTATTTCTTCATGAGAGGCCCCAAGGGGTACATTGGACATTTTACAATTTGCTTGGGGGAGGGGCTATGGCCGGCCTATTAATGAGGGGGGAAAATTTCTCTCTCCTCTCATTTCATTCCAAATCTAGATCTAGAATTTTTCCACTACCAAATTCCCTCCATTCCCAATCCAATTCCCTACCAAATTCATTCCAAATTCTTTCCAATTCACCATTAGAGAAGAAGAAAGCAAGGATCTAGAAGAAGGAAGCAAGGATCTACAAAGAGGAGCAAGGATCTACAATTTGGAAGCAAGTTTATCTCAATTAAAGGTTTCATTGGGAATCCATCTCCCAATAGGTATAATTCAGATTTTTCCCATTTAAATAGCTTCTAAATCTGGGATTTAATCATGTAAAATCAACCTATATGTATGTACTACCCATAGGACTTTGTTTTGTGTTCATAGGAGACCCATGGAGAAAGTTATGGTACTTTTTGTATCAATTTTGTTGGAATTTCGAATTTACATTTTTTTTGTGTGTGTCAATTGATCCTATAGATCAATTGGACATGAGATTTGTGTTTGAGGCTAGTGTCGTGTCCATATTGGGATACTTGTGGTTCGTATCCCAACTATTTGGTGATACGTGTCATTTGAGGGTTTTTCTCCGACACGGGGCTTTGAACATGTCGTATTTTGACACGGACACATAGATCTACTTTTGACACTTTGATTTGTTCATAAATATTATTTGTGATTTGTTTGTGTCCTTCGGGGTGCATTTGGTTGTGTGTTGGACTCGTGTCGCATGCGTATCCTAGATCTAGTGGGATACGGTGAGATACTCTCCAATTGTGTGTATTTTGCATAGATCTAATTAATTGTGGTTCAATTCTTCATTTATAATTAGTAAATATATATGGATATTATATATTTATATTGTGTATTTATTATAGTAATTATTGTAGCATAGATCTATATTTTGTGTGTGCTAATATAATGTACAATATAATATGTAGCTTTCTTGCATGCAAATATATATGTTACTACTTGTTAAATAATATAATTTATACATAAAATATTTTATAAAATATATTTATGTGTTTGATTGTGTAATTGTATTATTTATAATTATTATGAACTTATTGTATATTAATGTATATATTTTAGGTGTGCTTCTAGCCATATAAAATATGTACATTAATATATACATGAGTTTGTAACAATTGGTATTTAATTATAAGTGTAGATGTGTATATATATAAGTATATAATTATTAGTTATTTAATTATATTGTATTGTGATTTTATTGTATATATATATATTGTTATATATATATATATATATATATATATATATATATATATATATATATATATATATATATATATATATATATATTTTGATTGTTTTAGTAACAGTGAATTAATGACAGTAAAACTGTCATTAATTAGCCGATACAGCAGCCGCTGTAACTCTGTGCATTTAAATGCATTTAATGACAAATCTGTCATTAATTAGCAGTGGGCGGGTCTGAGCGGATTTTCTGCGACAGTCTTTCTGCGACGGTTTTAAACTGTCAGCGATCCAGTCGGCAGTAGGAATTGTATTCAGTTTTTTCTGCGACAGTTTTTCGGTGACAGACGAAACTGTCACTATTAGCCGTTTTAATTAAATTGTATTCTTAGCTCACTGTTTTCAGTGACGCTTTGACAGATTTAATGTATATATTATATATTGTATTTGTATATATTTATATGTATATATATATGTGTTTTGTGAGGTATAATAATTGTTATAATATAGTATTTTAATTATATGAATATTGGGTTGTATATATATATTTTTAAGGTATATATTAATTGTATTATTAGTATACTTTGTGTGAGTTTCTTTTGGAATCTAATTTGATTCCTAAATTGTTGTATTTTATTTTTATATTATTTTATGGATGTTTTGTGAGGTTGACTTTGGGTTTGACCATGTTTGACTTTAGTGGACTTTAGAGTTGACCATAGTTGACTTTTGCCTTAGAATTGAGTTATTGACCTAGAAGTTGTCTAGTTTGACTTGTTCTCTTTCCGGGACCTTGTTTTAATGTTGTATTCCATATCTAGGTCTTCGAGGCACCGAGTCAGACATTTGTGAGACTGTTCATTGGACTTCAGGCGAGTACATTCTCTGATAGTTTCTCATTTATGATATCCTCTATGTTCGTTGTATCTAGTGTAGATTTACATGTTCTCTTGACACTATTGTTACACGGATTGGTATATCCGGATCTCGTCATGAGATGTTATTCCTTGGTATATGGTGTATATGGTGCAAGTATTGTTTCATTGGTTATCTTGTACATGTACAGACATCGATTTTCGGGAGGAGTCGCTCTCTTCTTGAGGAATCTCGTGCCATAACGTACCGTGGTTGGATCTATTATACCAGTCGGGGGTGGGAAGTATTTTAGTGTAGATATGTGATCATACCCTCCTTGTGCATGTCTTATTCCTTGTGAGTGTTGATCATACACCGCACGTATAATCAGCCAGGCCATTATACTCTTGTGCAAGTTCCCAAGCCGATCACATGTTAAAGCTAGTACTCACACACTTAGTCATTAGTATTCTTGTTCCATCAGCATATTGTTCATTATTGTATTTTTTTCCAGTACTTCCTTATTGTCTATACATTTCTTGTATCTATTTATGCATCTTGTTTATCCACAGCTATTTACTGTTACATAGTTTTTATCATTATTTGAGAACTGCTGTTAGGGTTGTACTCTGCTCCTTCCTGACTGGAAATATTTTTTCAGATGACACTGAGGAGTACCCTACCTACTATGGACCCCAGGATGTTGTGGGTTTAGATTCTGAGACCCTGGCTCAAGAGGGACTTATCCCAACTGAGACAGTTGACCCTGGAGTTGTAGCTTTATAGTTTTGTAGTATTCTTTTGTACTGGATTTGTCTCCAGCTTATTTCTGTTTTTCTTCAGACTCATTGATGTATTATTTTAGACTCATGAGTTGTATTGTGACTATTCTATTCTTTATCTGATTCGTGCTCATTCTATCTTAGTTCTGTGATTGAGTATTTTATCATTATTGGTGGTTCATTATATTAGATAGATTATCTAGACAGCGTTCTACCGTCGATTCTGCGGCGTAGGCTGGGCGTTGTTTCCGACTAGTACCCTTACACCGGGTGCGGGTCGTGACACGTTTTTGGTGGTGGCCCATGCAGGTCTAGCTTCACAAGTATGTGATGTCGTGGTAGTGCGACAACTTAGTTGTACTACTGCGAGCCTGCAATAGGATATAGGATATAGGATATAGGCTGAGATACTCAATCACATCTAGGAAAATTCTTTTGATTCAACTATTCTCCTTTGACATTGATACTTGATCCCTTAAACTGTCCTTTCCTTGATATCTTACATCTTGTGCCATATTGATTCTTTCTTTCGCTTTGTCTCAGGATGCGCCTAAGACTAGATCACAGCAAGGGAGAGCAGTTTCTGAGAGGTCTGCGACATCCCGAGGGCCTGCACCAGTCACTTCTCCGGTGATTGGAGTGTCAGCTGCTTTCGGAGGTCCACCACCTACTCAGAGGACTGTGCCAGCTGTATCTGAGGGGCTTCCACCTCCACCTCCTGTGCCAGCAGAGTCGTCACAGATGTTTACTCTGTTTCGTGAGATGCTCGAGGCACAGAGGGCCCAGTCAGAGGCACATTAGAGACAGACCGACGTTCTACGGCAGGGCATCGAGAGTGCTCATCAGCTTGCTCGTGCTGTAGTTGAGAGAGGAGTTCCGATCCAGCAACAGGTTGTTCCTCAAGTTGCTCAGCTTCGGCCAGGCAACATTCAGGACTTCAAGAAACTGGAGCCTAGGGTTTTCAAAGGGACGGAGGGCATCGTCTATGCTGATGATTGGCTCGAGGACATTGAGCGTCTTATGAGGGTGTCCCGTCTTTCTGAAGATCTGAAGGTTGAGGCGGTAGGACTTCAACTATTCGACGTCGCTCGTACTTGGTTCAGGAATGAGCCGGTTCTGGTTGACGCAGGACAATCTTGGGAGGTATTCAAGGACCTTTTCAAGAAGAAGTTTTTCGCTCGGATAGACAGGCTTGACTTGGGGAGACAATTTGAGAGTCTCATTCAGGGGAGCATGTCTGTGGAGGAATACGCTGCGGAGTTCGGTAGGCTGAGCCGATTTGCAGAGTATCTGGTGAGGGAGCCGGAGGTTCGAGCTATTCGTTTCCGAGAGGGTCTAAACTGGGAAGTGAAGATTCTCATTCCGTCTTTTTATGAGACATACTCGGAGATACTTGCGGAGGCACGCAAGGTTGAGCGGGATCTGGGTTTGAAGACCAAGAGAGACCGTGATTCTTTTCTGGGGGCCAACGGCAGTGCAGTATCTGCCAAACATCCTCATTTCCAGTCCAGACCTTTCCAGCAGCCACAGCAGAACCAGACTCCAGCTAGAGCGCCTTTTCACCAGGCACCTCAGCAGCAGAGACAGTTACAGCAAGCTCTATGCAACTTCTGCAAGAAGTCCGGCCACATCTGGGAAGTTTGCAGAAAGAGGCTAGGAGTTTGTATTGTGGTACTGAAGGGCATCAATTGTGGGAGTGTCCTCGTCGTGCAGTTCAGGGAGCAGCTCCAGCTCCGAGGGCACAGACGAGACCACCTGCAGCACAACCGAGGGGACCGCTTCCGACACAGCAGCAGCGTTTTGTCCAGCATCAGCAGGGAGGTGCTCGGCAGGGACGAGCGTTTGCTATGACCGTCGAAGAGGAGGAACCCACCAGAGATGTCATCGCAGGTTCTATTCTTCTTGATTCCATTCCAGCTTTAGCTTTGTTTGATAGTGGTGCTTCCCATAGTTTTGTATCTGTTTCTTTTGCTCTAAAGCATGGTTTGGTAGCTGAGTCTTTGCTTAGGACTTGCAAGATCATGACCGGGGGAGGCATTATCCTGGTTAATGATATTTGCAAGGATCGAAGAGTTACTCTGGGAGGCCGGGAGTTGAGTGCGTGTCTACTTGTAATGCCACTTCCGAGCTACGACATTGTACTCGGGATGGATTGGTTGAGTAGGCACCGTGCTAGCATAGATTGTAGAGGAGGTAGAGTTTTGTTTGGTTCGCCAGGAGAGCCAGAGTTCGAGTTTGCTAGAGGAGCTGCAGAGCAGGGAGAAGGCATTATTTGTGGAGCTATGGTGGAAGACAAGGAGTTGCCGCATCCGTTGATAGCAGAATTCTTGGATGTGTTTCCTGAGGAATTGCCAGGATTGCCGCCAGATCGAGATGTTGAATTTTCTATAGACTTGGTGCCAGGTGCAGAACCAATTTTGCAGCATGTCTATAGAGTAAACAACAGCGAGCTGGTCGAGTTGAAGAAGCAGGTGGACGAATTGCAGGATAAGGGGTTTATCAGATCGAGTTCTTCACCATGGGGAGCCCCGGTATTGTTTGTACCGAAGAAGGATGGATCGGTGCGTATGTGCATTGATTACAGGGCTTTGAATAATCTCACTATCAAGAATAAGTATCCTTTGCCACGGATTGATGATCTGTTTGATCAGTTGAGTGGTGCGAAGGTATTTTCTAAGATAGATTTGAGATCAGGCTACCATCATGTGAAGGTGAAGCCGGAGGACATACCGAAGACTGCTTTTAGAACTCGGTATGGTCAGTACGAGTTTATGGTGATGCCGTTTGGTTTGACTAATGCACCGGCGGTATTTATGAACTTGATGAACAAGGTGTTCCACCAGTACCTTGACAAGTTCATGGTGGTGTTCATCGACGACATACTCATATACTCGAAGACACCGGAGGAGCATGAGGAGCATTTGAGGATTGTGTTGGATGTGCTGAGGAAGGAGAAGTTGTATGGGAAGTTGTCCAAATGTGAGTTTTTCTTGGACAAGGTGGAATTCTTGGGGCATGTTGTGACTGGTGATGGTATTTCAGTGGATCCGAAGAAGATTTCAGCTGGGGAATCTTGGAAGACTCCGAGTTCGGTAGCAGAGATCAGGAGTTTCTTGGGATTGGCAGGCTACTACAGGAAGTTTGTGCAAGATTTTTCGAGGATTGCCGAGCCGATGACCAGACTCACAAGGAAGGATGTGGAGTTTGTTTGGACGGAGGATTGCCAGGTTGCTTTTGAGGAGTTGAAGAAGAGGTTGACGTCTGCTCCTATTTTGACGTTGCCATCAGGGTCCGGAGGTTTCACTATTTATAGTGATGCATCGGGGAAGGGTTTAGGTTGTGTTCTTCAGCAGCATGGGAAAGTGATTGCCTATGCATCCAGGCAATTGAGTCCTCATGAAAAGAACTATCCTACCCATGATTTGGAGTTGGCAGCCGTCATTTTCGCTCTGAAGTTGTGGAAACATTATTTGTACGGAGAGCGTGTGGAGATCTTCACAGACCACAAAAGCTTGAAGTACGTTTTCACACAGAAGGAGTTGAACATGAGCCAGCGTCGGTGGTTGGAACTGATGAAGGATTTTGATATCTCTTTGCAATATCATCCTGGAAAAGCCAATGTAGTTGCTGATGCTTTGAGCAGGTATCCGGTAGCTATGTTCTTGACGCAGGATCGATATTTGTTGGAGGACTTGGAGAGCTTGGGCATTGAGGTGATTGTTCCTGGTGGTGCTATGCAGATGTGGGGATTGCAGATACATTCAGATTTGATGGATAGGATCAAGGCAGCACAGTATGATGATGTATCCTTGAGGAGTATCAGAGCTCAGGTGAGAGCAGGATTGGAGGATGATTTCACTATTGCAGAGGATGGATCTTTGAGGCATGGAGTTAGATTGTGTGTGCCTAGTGGGGAGTTGCGTGAGGAGGTGTTGCAGGAAGCGCATCGCTCTCAGTATTCCATACATCCAGGTGCTAACAAGATGTATCGGAATATGCGAGAGAGTGTGTGGTGGTATGGCATGAAGAGGGAAGTGGCACAGTTTGTATCCAGATGCTTAGTGTGCCAGCAGGTGAAAGCCGAGAGGCAGAGGCCATGAGGTTTACTTCAGCCATTACCCATTCCAGAGTGGAAGTGGGAACACATTACTATGGATTTTGTGTCCGGACTACCACGATCTCCAGGAGGGAAAGACGCGATTTGGGTCATTGTTGATAGGTTGACCAAGTCGGCCCACTTTTTGCCTTTCAAGGTGGGTTTGTCTACGGAGAAGCTGGCAGAGATGTATGTGAGGCAGATCGTTAGGATACATGGAGTTCCCGTCAGCATAGTCTCAGATCGGGATAGTCGTTTTACTTCTCATTTCTGGAGGAGTTTGCAGGAGAGTTGGGCACTCAGCTCAAGTTCAGTACTGCATATCATCCCCAGACAGATGGGCAGTCAGAGAGGACTATTCAGACTCTCGAGGATATGTTGCGCACTTGTGTACTAGATTTCGGGGGTTCTTGGGAGGACCATCTCCATTTGGTAGAGTTTGCTTACAACAACAGTTACCAGGCCAGTATAGAGATGTCACCTTTTGAAGCTCTATATGGTCGGAGGTGTCGTACTCCTTTGTCTTGGGACGATGTTGGAGAGAGAGTTTTGCTTGGGCCAGAGATGGTTGTGGATGCAGCAGAGAAGGTTCAGTTGATCAGAGACAGACTTCGAGTGGCGCAGGACAGACAGCGGCATTGGGCCGATAGCCATCGGAGACCTTTGGAGTTCGAGGTATAGTTTAGATTTTTGTTTGTTCTTGGTTGTTTGTTATAGATTAAGTTCTTAAGGTGGTGTTTTGTTCTAGGTGGATGGTTTGGTGTTTCTGAGGATTTCTCCGACACGAGGCACGATTTGCTTCGTTGGAGGCGGAAAGCTTAGTCCGCGATTCATTGGACCTTTCACTATCCTAGAGAGGATCGGTGCAGTTGCTTATAGACTAGACTTGCCACCTGCATTGGAGGGAGTGCATAATGTGTTTCATGTGTCGCAGTTGAGACGATACGTGGCAGATCCTAGTCATGTATTGGATCACTCAGAGATAGAGGTGGGCCCTACTCTTAGCTATCCAGAGCAGCCAGTTGGGATTCTGGATCAGAGAGAGAAGGTGCTGAGGAACCAGACTATTCCTTTGGTGCGCGTCGCATGGAGGCATCACTCTCCGGGGGAGTCTACCTGGGAGAGAGAGGATGAAATGCGAGAGCGTTATCCATATTTGTTTGTACCTTGAGGTATGTTATTTTCTAGTTATGTTCTGTTCATTGTTATGTTCTGTTCATTAGTTAGTTGTGATTCTTTAGTTATGTTCTGTGATTTTCTGGGGGTAGTTTTCGTCTTTGAATTTCGAGGACGAAATTATTTTAAGGAGGGTAGACTTGTCACTACCACATTTTCTAGGAAAGGGTATTTTGGTAATTTCCTATTTAAATAAATATTGTGCATGGTAAATAATTATTTGTTGTATTATTTAATTGTTGTTAGTTATTATTTAATTATTTTGGACTTATTTTAGTGGACCCAACTAGTTTAGTTTGGACCCATGGACCAACATGAATTAACTAGTTAGACTTGACCCATTTAGAAAGCCCATAGTTAAGGAGATGGATTAAATTAATTAAATGATTAGACTAGAAGCTTCCTTCCTTAATTATTTCTTCATGAGAGGCCCCAAGGGGTACATTGGACATTTTACAATTTGCTTGGGGGAGGGGCTATGGCCGGCCTATTAATGAGGGGAGGAAATTTCTCTCTCCTCTCATTTCATTCCAAATCTAGATCTAGAATTTTTCCACTACCAAATTCCCTCCATTCCCAATCCAATTTTCTACCAAATTCATTCTAAATTCTTCCCAATTCACCATTAGAGAAGAAGAAAGCAAGGATCTAGAAGAAGGAAGTAAGGATCTACAAAGAGGAGCAATGATCTACAATTTGGAAGCAAGTTCATCTCAATTGGAGGTTTCATTGGGAATCCATCTCCCAATAGGTATAATTCAGATTTTTCCCATTTAAATAGCTTCTAAATCTAGGATTTAATCATGTAAAATCAACCTATATGTATGTACTACCCATAGGACTTTGTTTTGTGTTCATAGGAGACCCATGGAGAAAGTTATGGTGCTTTTTGTATCAATTTTGTTGGAATTCTGAATTTACATTTTTTTTGTGTGTGTCAATTGATCCTATAGATCAATTGGACATGAGATTTGTGTTTGAGGCTAGTGTCGTGTCCATATTGGGATACTTGTGGTTCGTATCCCAACTATTTGGTGATACGTGTCATTTGGAGGTTTTCCTCCGACACGGGGCTTTGAACATGTCGTATTTTGACACGGACACATAGATCTACTTTTGACACTTTGATTTGTTCATAAATATTATTTGTGATTTGTTTGTGTCATTCGGGGTGCATTTGGTTGTGTGTTGGACTCGTGTCGCATGCGTATCCTAGATCTAGTGGGATACGGTGAGATACTCTCCAATTGTGTGTATTTTGCATAGATCTAATTAATTGTGGTTCAATTCTTCATTTATAATTAGTAAATATATATGGATATTATATATTTATTTTGTGTATTTATTATAGTAATTATTGTAGCATAGATCTATATTTTGTGTGTGCTAATATAATGTACAATATAATATGTAGCTTTCTTGCATGCAAATATATATGTTACTACTTGTTAAATAATATAATTTATACATAAAATATTTTATAAAATATATTTATGTGTTTGATTGTGTAATTGTATTATTTATAATTATTATGAACTTATTGTATATTAATGTATATATTTTAGGTGTGCTTCTAGCCATATAAAATATGTACATTAATATGTACATGAGTTTGTAACAATTGGTATTTAATTATAAGTGTAGATGTGTATATATATAAGTATATAATTATTAGTTATTTAATTATATTGTATTGTGATTTTATTGTATATATATATATTGTTATATATATATATATATATATATATATATATATATATATATATATATATATATATATATATATATATTTTGATTGTTTTAGTAACAGTGAATTAATGACAGTAAAACTGTCATTAATTAGCCGATACAGCAGCCGCTGTAACTCTGTGCATTTAAATGCATTTAATGACAAATCTGTCATTAATTAGCAGTGGGCGGGTCTGAACGGATTTTCTGCGACAGTCTTTCTGCGACGGTTTTAAACTGTCAGCGATCCAGTCGGCAGTAGGAATTGTATTCAGTTTTTTCTGCGACAGTTTTTCGGTGACAGACGAAACTGTCACTATTAGCCGTTTTAATTAAATTGTATTCTTAGCTCACTGTTTTCAGTGACGCTTTGACAGATTTAATGTATATATTATATATTGTATTTGTATATATTTATATGTATATATATATATGTGTTTTGTGAGGTATAATAATTGTTATAATATAGTATTTTAATTATATGAATATTGGGTTGTATATATATATTTTTAAGGTATATATTAATTGTATTATTAGTATACTTTGTGTGAGTTTCTTTTGGAATCTAATTTGATTCCTAAATTGTTGTATTTTATTTTTATATTATTTTATGGATGTTTTGTGAGGTTGACTTTGGGTTTGACCATGTTTGACTTTAGTGGACTTTAGAGTTGACCATAGTTGACTTTTGCCTTAGAATTGAGTTATTGACCTAGAAGTTGTCTAGTTTGACTTGTTCTCTTTTCGGGACCTTGTTTTAATGTTATATTCCATATCTAGGTCTTCGAGGCACCGAGTCAGACATTTGTGAGACTGTTCATTGGACTTCAGGCGAGTACATTATCTGATAGTTTCTCATTTATGATATCCTCTATGTTCGTTGTATCTAGTGTAGATTTACATGTTCTCTTGACACTATTGTTACACGGATTGGTATATCCGGATCTCGTCATGAGATGTTATTCCTTGGTATATGGTGTATATGGTGCAAGTATTGTTTCATTGGTTATCTTGTACATGTACAGACACCGATTTTCGGGAGGAGTCGCTCTCTTCTTGGGGAATCTCGTGCCATAACGTACCGTGGTTGGATCTATTATACTAGTCGGGGGTGGGGAGTATTTTAGTGTAGATATGTGATCATACCCTCCTTGTGCATGTCTTATTCCTTGTGAGTGTTGATCATACACCGCACGTATAATCAGCCAGGCCATTATACTCTTGTGCAAGTTCCCAAGCCGATCACATGTTAAAGCTAGTACTCACACACTTAGTCATTAGTATTCTTGTTCCATCAGCATATTGTTCATTATTGTATTTTTTTCCAGTACTTCCTTATTGTCTATACATTTCTTGTATCTATTTATGCATCTTGTTTATCCACAGCTATTTACTGTTACATAGTTTTTATCATTATTTGAGAACTGCTGTTAGGGTTGTACTCTGCTCCTTCCTGACTGGAAATATTTTTTCAGATGACACTGAGGAGTACCCTACCTACTATGGACCCCAGGATGTTGTGGGTTTAGATTCTGAGACCCTGGCTCAAGAGGGACTTATCCCAACTGAGACAGTTGACCCTGGAGTTGTAGCTTTATAGTTTTGTAGTATTCTTTTGTACTGGATTTGTCTCCAGCTTATTTCTGTTTTTCTTCAGACTCATTGATGTATTATTTTAGACTCATGAGTTGTATTGTGACTATTCTATTCTTTATCTGATTCGTGCTCATTCTATCTTAGTTCTGTGATTGAGTATTTTATCATTATTGGTGGTTCATTATATTAGATAGATTATCTAGACAGCGTTCTACCGTCGATTCTGCGGCGTAGGCTGGGCGTTGTTTCCGACTAGTACCCTTACACCGGGTACGGGTCGTGACATAAACCCTAACCTTATTCTTGCTAATTACTTTTATGTAGTGTAATTAGTATTTTAGAACCTTTCTAGACCCTAAGCCTACCCGTGGGAGGAAGTTGGAACTAGTTTGGTTGAGTTTAGAGACTTTGACATTAGGTTTTGTGTCAATTTCGGGTGGAACCCGAATTTGGCCCAATTCTGGGTGATGCCCTAGGTTAGACGGACATAGGTAGACGTTGTCGGGTGTCTAGAGGGTTTGTGCGTGTCTCCGTTCGGACACGGGAAGTCGTGTCGCGGAGAAACGGGCGTTTCGAGCGTTTTAGGAGTTTTCGTCGTCGCCGATTCTAAGTGCGTGCGCGTTTCCGCCACGGACCTAGAATCGATGCGGTAGCATTTTTTCTAGGATCTAGGCATCGTTTAGAACCCGTGGGTAAATTTTGGGCCGATTCCGAGTTCGTTTGGTGTGCGTTTCAGGAGGTTTTTCGAACCGCACACCGCGTGTTCGTCGAAATGATCGAACGGCCATTTCGACTTGGTTTCCTAGTTTCGGGCTTGTGCGCGCGTTGGGTTAGTATCGGGGAGTGTGTGCTAGAGTTCTCGGGTTATATTATATATATTTTAGGGTATTGGTGAGTGTCGGGGTCGTTGGGCGTGAGTGGGGCGTGTTGTTTGTGTGTTGTGTGCGTTGTGGTTGAGTGGTGTTGTGTCTTATATATATATTTATAAGTGCCTAGATATATATATATATCTATATATATTTATATATACATATGTGTGTATCTATATCTATGTGCTTGTGTATGTATATGTCTATGTGTATATATATATGTATATGTATAAGTGTGCGTGTGTGTGTATATGTATATATATATATATTTATGTGTATGTGTTTATATATATATTGAGTGTGTGTGTATATATATATATATATATATATATAGGTGTTGATATATATATATATATATAGCTATGTGTTTATGTGTGTGTGTGTGTTGATTTGTGTTTAAGTGTGTGTGTGTATTAGTGTTTGTTAGTGTGTGTGTGTGTTAGATTAGATATATATAAGTGTGTATATATATATATATATATATATATATATATATATATATATATAGAGTGATATATGTATATGTATATAGGAGTGTGTGTGTGTGTTTGTGAGTGGAAGGGGGGGCAAAGCAGCAAGCAGTGGCAGCAGCTGCTGCTGCACTGCAGCAGCAGCAAGAAGCAGCAGCAGAAGGAAGAGCAGCAGCAGCAGCTCTAGAAGCAGCAGCAGCATATGGAGAAGCAAGAGCAGTGGCAGTACAAGCTCCAGCAGTAGCAGCGAGGCTAGTGAGGGAGAGAGAGTTTGATATATATCTATAGTTAGATTGATAAGATAGATAGCTAGCTCGATTTATAGATAGATAATAAGATAGATAGATGGTTAGATAGATACTAGGTAAATAGATTAGATAGTTAGATAGATAGATAGTTACCTAGATAAATAGGTAGATAGTTAGAATTATAGATACTAGATAGGTAATAGATAGGTAGATAGATAGTTATATCTATCTAAGATATAGATATCTATATACCTATAGTTATATATATATGTATAGATAAGGTAAAGGGTATATGTGTATATCTGTGTGTATATCTATATATATAGGTATATAGATACTTAGATATGTAAATATATGATAGATATATATATTTTCTAGCCTAGATTAATAACTAGGTATATATTTATTAGCCTAATAACTAGTTAGAGGGGTTTGAGAGCGGTATCTCAATACCTTGAGATACCGAGGTATCTCAATACCTTGAGATATTCAAGGTATTGAGTTTCGAGCGGGGTTTTTGAGCTTTAGCCTAGGAAATGTATTGGAGTGATTTTTATATGTTTATGTATATATACTTACGCGTGCTAGCATAGGTTTTAGCGGGGTGCGTGGCCTAGGGCGAGGTATCGGATACGGAGGGTATCCCGGTATCTCGATTAGGCGAGTTTGAGAGTTTTCTAGCTTAATAAGCTCGGTTTGACCTAGAATTTCAGGGGCACCCTAGTTTGACCTAGCTTTGACCATAATTGTCCTCGTTGACCGTAAAAGTCAACGTTTGACCTAGTTTTGACCTAGAGTTGACTTTTTGGACCTCGGTTGACTTTTTGACCCGAATTTCACCGGTTTGATCCGTTCGACCTAGAATAGCCCTAGAAGCCTATTTTTAATTATTTTATATCAGTTTAAATCCTTAGAACCCTGTTTAATCTTGATTTTTGTATTAGGTGCTTGCGACACCGGTCCGGATCTCGATCCTCATCAGTTGCTCAGGACATTAGGCGAGTACCTACCTCTGATAGTTTCCATTTCATGATAGCGTTTATATTACCTGTTCTAGAACTGTGATACTTGATCCTGACACATTTATTACACGAGCTGGTACTAGTGGATCCCGTCATAAGATATTATCCCCCTTACCGTGTTCAGCGGGTACTCTATCACGTGTATTTCATCATGTGCTTCGGGTATTGATTATCATGTGCTATCATATGCTTCTTGTGCTCTCGCCTTCGTGTGCGTGAGCTATTATCATGTACGTAGCGTGTCGTGGTTGGATCCAAGAGTATTAGTTGGGGAGGGGAGTAGGAGTTGGTTATGTGATCAAAGCCAAACAGTATTCATGTGTATGTCGGTTATGCAACTCACGCATAACGGAGTTATCGAAGTGATTTTTATGTGCAACCTAAGTCGATCACATAACGAACTTGTGCTCAAGGCACTTAGCTAGTATTCATGTTTTCTCACATGCAGTTACTTCTCTACTTGTATTGTTCTCCAGTTTACATTGCAGCTACTTATTTTGCTCCAGCATATATTTATTTCCTGTGCATCTTGTATACTTTTCTATTGCTCGTCATATACACCTTACCATGTATTTGGAGTTACTTTCAGAGTTATGTACTTCGCTCCAGTCTTGACTGGGCATATTGTTTCCAGAGGATCCTGAGGATTACTGCCCGATATTCTACGGGCCGGGTGTTGACGAGGGTTGTGACCCCGAGTTCGAGGAGGAGTGCGCCGAGGAGACGCCGATAGCGCCCTAGTTAGCTAGGTGGGTTTTCTGGGTTGTTCCCAGTGGTATTTTGGATGATTGTACTTATTCTTTTGATGTTGTGAGATGTTGTAGCTATTAGACTTGGACTGTATATTTTGGTTTTGTCTTGCTCTCTTGGTTCTGTTTCTTTGTTGATATCATATCGTGCTTTTATTTCTTTTCCTAGTTTTTGTGATTGAGAGTTCATATATATATTGCGTGGTTGCCCTCCTTTTGGAGAGGATTATTCATATATATATTGCGTGGTTGCCCTCCTTTTGGAGAGGTCATGGCGGATTTTTGAGAGATTATATAGATAGTTGGTTGACCTAGAACGGACCTTTACAGCGTTCTACCGCCGATTCTGCGGCGTAGGCTGGACGTACCCACGACTCATGCCCGATTTTTGGGTGCGGGTCGTGACACGTTTTTGGTGGCGGCCCCATGCTGGTATAGTTTTTAGGTTTACCTGCAATAGGATATAGGTTATAGGCTGAGAGAGAGTGTGCTCAATCACAACTAGGACCCTTCCTGATTTCTTTTGCTATCTTAATTTTCCTGAAATTGTTTCTTTTGCAATCTTACTGTCCTTCTTTGATGATATCATATCTTGCACCGTATTGACTTCTTTTGATCTGTGTTCTTCTTGATTCCATTCCAGCACTTGCTTTATTTGATTCCGGTACTTTCCATAGCTTTGTGTCTGTATCTTTTGCTGTTAGACACCATCTTATTGCTGAACATTTAGCTAGACTCTGCAAGATCACGACCGGGGGTGGTATCATCCTAGTCAGTGATGTCTGCAGAGACCGGAGAGTTACTTTGGGAGGCCGGGAGTTGAGTGTGTGCCTACTCGTAATGCCACTTCAGAGCTACGACATTGTACTCGGAATGGATTGGTTGAGTACGCATTGTGCTAGTATAGATTATCGTGGAGGCAGAGTTTTGTTTAGTCCGCCGGGTGAGCCAGAGTTTCAGTTTGCCAGAGGAGCAGCGGAGCAGACCGAGGGAGTCTTCTGCGGAGCCCTGGTGGTAGAGCCGAGGTCGCTACATCCACTGATAGAGGAGTACATGGATGTCTTTCCGGAGGAGTTGCCAGGATTACCTCCGGACAGAGATGTGGAGTTCTCTATAGACTTGGTGCCAGGCGCAGAGCCGATATCCCAGCACGTCTATAGAGTCAGCAACAGTGAGCTGGTAGAGTTGAAGAAACAGGTGGATGAGCTTCAGGACAAGGGATTTATCAGATCTAGTTCTTCTCCGTGGGGTGCTCCGGTACTTTTTGTGCCGAAGAAGGATGGGTCGATACGGATGTGTATCGACTACAGGGCTCTGAACAACCTCACAATCAAGAACAAGTATCCGCTGCCACGTATTGATGATCTTTTTGACCAGTTGAGCGGAGCGAGGGTGTTTTCCAGGATTGATCTGAGGACATGCTACCATCAGGTGAAGGTGAAGCGGGAGGATATTCCGAAGACAGCTTTTCGGACCAGATATGGACAATATGAGTTCATGGTGATGCCGTTTGGGTTGACTAATGCCCCGACAGTGTTCATGAATCTGATGAACAAGGTGTTCCATCAGCATCTGGACAGGTTTGTGGTGGTGTTTATAGATGATATCTTGGTGTATTCGAAGACCCTAGAGGAGCACGAGGAGCATCTGAGGATAGTGTTGGAGACTCTCAGGAAGGAGAAGCTTTATGGAAAGCTCTCGAAGTGTGAATTCTTTCTTGACAAGGTTGAATTCCTTGGTCATGTGGTGACTGGAGAGGGTATCTCGGTGGATCCGAGAAAGATCATGGCAGTTGAGGCATGGAGTGCTCCGAGTTCAGTAGCCGAGGTCAGGAGTTTTCTGGGACTGACAGGTTACTACAGGAGATTTGTTCAGGATTTTTCCCGGATTGCAGAGCCGTTGTCCAGGCTGACTCGGAAGAACGTGGAGTTTGTTTGGTCAGAGGAGTGCCAGATCGCCTTTGATGAGCTGAAGAGGAGGTTGACGACAGCTCCAGTGTTGACGTTGCCATCAGGTTCTGGAGGATTCACTATCTATAGTGATGCATCGGGGAAGGGACTGGGTTGTGTGTTGCAGCAGAATGGGAGGGTGATTGCCTATGCTTCTTGGAAGTTACGTCCTCATGAGAAGAACTACCCTACCCACGATTTGGAGTTGGCAGTGGTCATCTTTGCTCTGAAGTTGTGGAAACACAATTTATACGGAGAGCATGTGGAGATCTTCACAGACCACAAGAGCTTGAAGTATGTGTTTACCCAAAAAGAGCTGAACATGAGGCAGAGGAGATGGTTGGATTTGATGAAAGACTTCGATATATTATTGCAGTACCATCCAGGGAAGGCAAACGTAGTTGCGGATGCGTTGAGCAGGTATCTGGTAGCTATGTGCCTGACTACAGATCGTTACCTTCTGGCAGATCTAGAGAGCTTGGGCATTGAGGTGATAGTGCCTGGAGTTGAGATGCAGATGTGGGGACTACAGATTCAGTCAGAGTTGGTAGACCGGATCAGGGCTACACAGTTTGAGGATGAGTCCCTGAGGAACATCAGGGCGCAGGTTCAGATTGGATTATCAGATGACTTCACCATTGCTGATGATGATTCTTTGCGGTACGGTACCAGGCTGTGTGTGCCGAGTGGGTCGTTGCGCGAGGAGGTTCTTCAGAAGGCGCATCGATCCCAGTACTCTATGCATCAAGGTGCCAACAAGATGTATAGAGATCTGAGAGAGCATGTATGGTGGTACGGGATGAAGCGGGAGGTAGCGCGCTTCGTATCCCGATGCTTAGTGTGCCAGCAGGTGAAGGCGGAGAGGCAGAGGCCAGGAGGATTACTCCAGCCGTTATCCATTCCGGAGTGGAAATGGGAGCATGTGACCATGGATTTTGTTTCTGGACTTCCCCGTTCTCCAGGCGGGAAGGATGAGATTTGGGTCATCGTGGACAGGTTGACCAAATCGGTCCACTTTCTACCATTCAAAGTGGGTACGTCTACAGAGAGACTAGCAGAGATGTATGTGTGCCAGATAGTCAGACTGTATGGAGTTCCTGTGAGCATAGTATCAGATCAGGACAGCCGCTTCACTTCGTATTTCTGGAGGAGTCTGTAGGCTAGCTTGGGCACCCAGCTCAAGTTTAGTAGTGCGTATCACCCACAGACAGATGGTCAGTCAGAGAGGACCATCCAGACACTTGAGGACATGCTTCGCACTTGTGTCAATTTCGGGTGGAACCCACAGACATGAAGTTGGAACTAGTTTGGTTGAGTTTAGAGACTTTGACATTAGGTTTTGTGTCAATTTCGGGTGGAACCCGAATTTGGCCCAATTCTGGGTGATGCCCTAGGTTAGACGGACCTAGGTAGATGTTGTCGGGTGTCTAGAGGGTTTGTGCGTGTCTCCGTTCGGACACGAAAAGTCGTATCGCGGAGAAACGGGCGTTTCGGGCATTTTAGGAGTTTTCGTCGTCGCCGATTCTAAGTGCGTGCGCGTTTCCGCCACGGACCTAGAATCGATGCGGTAGCATTTTTTCTAGGATCTATGCATCGTTTAGAACCCATGGGTAAATTTTGGGCCGATTCCGAGTTCGTTTGGTATGCGTTTCACGAGGTTTTCCGAACCGCACACCGCGTGTTCGTCGAAATGATCGAACGGCCATTTCGACTTAGTTTCCTAGATTCGGGCTTGTGCGCGCGTTGGGTTAGTATCGGGGAGTGTGTGCTAGAGTTCTCGGATTATATTATATATATTTTAGGGTATTGGTGAGTGTCGGGGTCGTTGGGCGTGAGTGGGGCGTGTTGTTTGTGTGTTGTGTACGTTGTGGTTGAGTGGTGTTGTGTCTTATATATATATTTATAAGTGCCTAGATATATATGTGTATATATATTTATATATATATGTGTGTATCTATATCTATGTGCTTGTGTATGTATATGTCTATGTGTATATATATATGTATATGTATAAGTGTGCGTGTGTGTGTATATGTATATATATATATATATATTTATGTGTATGTGTTTATATATATATTGAGTGTGTGTGTATATATATATATATATATATATATATATATATATATATATATATATATATATATATATATATATATATATATAGCTATGTGTTTATGTGTGTGTGTGTGTTGATTTGTGTTTAAGTGTGTGTGTGTATTAGTGTTTGTTAGTGTGTGTGTCTGTTAGATTAGATATATATATAAGTGTATATATATATATCTATCTAGTTGTATATATATATAGATATATGTATGTATGTATATATATATATATATAGAGTGATATATGTATATGTATATAGGAGTGTGTGTGTGTGTTTGTGAGTGGAAGGGGGGGCGAAGCAGCAAGCAGTGGCAGCAGCTGCTGCTGCACAGCAGCAGCAGCAAGAAGCAGCAGCAGCAGGAAGAGCAGCAACAGCAGCTCTAGAAGCAGCAGCAGCAGCAGCATATGGAGAAGCAAGAGCAGCGGCAGTACAAGCTCCAGCAGTAGTAGCGAGGCTAGTGAGGGAGAGAGAGTTTGATATATATCTATAGTTAGATAGATAAGATAGATAGCTAGATAGCTAGCTAGATTTATAGATAGATAATAAGATAGATAGATGGTTAAATAGATACTAGGTAAATAGATTCGATAGTTAGATAGATAGATAGTTACCTAGATAAATAGGTAGATAGTTAGAATTATAGATACTAGATAGGTAATAGATAGGTAGATAGATAGTTATATCTATCTAAGATATAGATATCTATATACCTATAGTTATATATATTTGTATAGATAAGGTAAAGGGTATATGTGTATATGTGTGTGGATATCTATATATATAGGTATATAGATACTTAGATATGTAAATATATGATAGATATATATATTTTCTAGCCTAGATTAATAACTAGGTATAAATTTATTAGCCTAATAACTAGTTAGAGGGGTTTGAGAGCGGTATCTCAATACCTTGAGATACCGAGGTATCTCAATAGCTTGAGATATTCAAGGTATTGAGTTTCGAGCGGGGTTTTTGAGCTTTAGCCTAGAAAATATATTGGAGTGATTTTTATATGTTTATGTATATATAATTATGCGTGCTAGCATAGGTTTTAGCGGGTTTAGACGGGGTGCGTGGCCTAGGGCGAGGTATCGAATACGGAGGGTATCCCGGTATCTCGATTAGGCGAGTTTGAGAGTTTTCTAGCTTAATGAGCTCGGTTTGACCTAGAATTTCAGGGGCACCCTACTTTGACCTAACTTTGACCATAATTGTCCTCGTTGACCGTAAAAGTCAATGTTTGACCTAGTTTTGACCTAGAGTTGACTTTTTGGACCCCGGGTTGACTTTTTAACCCTAATTTTACCGGTTTGACCCGTTCGACCTAGAATAGCCCTAGAAGCCTATTTTTAATTATTTTATATCAGTTTAAATCCTTAGAACCCTGTTTAATCTTGCTTTTCGCATTAGGTGCTTGTGACACCGGTCCGGATCTCGATCCTTATCAGTTGCTCAGGACATCAGGCGAGTACCTACCTCTGATAGTTTCCATTTCATGATAGCGTTTATATTACCTGTTCTAGAACTGTGATACTTGATCCTGACACATTTGTTATACTAGCTGGTACTAGTGGATCCCGTCATGAGATGTTATCCCCCTTACCGTGTTCAGCGGGTACTCTATCACGTGTATTTCATCATGTGCTTCGGATATTGATTATCATGTGCTATCATGTACTTTTTGTGCTCTCGCCTTCGTGTGCGCGAGCTATTATCATGTACGTAGCGTGTCGTGGTTGGATCCAAGAGTATTAGTTAGGGAGGGGAGTAGGAGTTGGTTATGTGATCAAAGGCAAACAGTATTCATGTGTATGTCGGTTATGCAACTCACGCATAACGGAGTTATCGTAGTGATTTTCATGTGCAACCTAAGCCGATCACATAACGAACTTGTGCTCAAGGCACTTAGCTAGTATTCATGTTTTCTCACATGCAGTTACTTCTCTACTTGTATTGTTCTCTAGTTTACATTGCAGCTACTTATTCTGCTCCAGCATATATTTATTTTCTGTGCATCTTGTATACTTTTCTATTGCTCGTCATATACACCTTACCATGTATTTGGAGTTGCTTTCAGAGTTATGTACTTCGCTCCAGTCCTGACTGGGCATATTGTTTCCAGAGGATCCTGAGGATTACTGTCCGATATTCTACGGGCCGGGTGTTGATGAGGGTTGTGACCCCGAGTTCGAGGAGGAATGCGCCGAGGAGACGCCGATAGCGTCCTAGTTAGCTAGGTGGGTTTCCTGGGTTGTTCCCAGTGGTATTTTGGATGATTGTACTTATTCTTTTGATGTTGTGAGATATTGTAGCTATTAGACTTGGACTGTATATTTTGGTTTTGTCTTGCTCTCTTGGTTCTGTTTCTTTGTTGATATCATATCGTGCTTTTATTTCTTCCCCTAGTTTTTGTGATTGAGAGTTCATATATATATTGCGTGGTTGCCCTCCTTTTGGAGAGGATTATTCATATATATATTGCGTGGTTGCCCTCCTTTTGGAGAGGTCATGGCGGATTTTTGAGAGATTATATAGATAGTTGGTTTACCTAGAACGGACCTTTACAGCGTTCTACCGCCGATTCTGCGGCGTAGGCTGGACGTACCCACGACTCATGCCCGATTTTTGGGTGCGGGTCGTGACAACCAGGGCTTACTTGGGAGGCTTTCAAGAGGCTTTTTAAGGAGAAATTTTTTCCAGATGTGGCTCTTAGTGCCTTGGAGAGCCAGTTTGAGGCACTCGTCCAGGGGAGCATGCTGGTGGACGAGTATGCAGCAGAGTTCTGCCGTCTGGGCAGATTTGTAGATGGCTTGAGTGAGGCTGTAAAGGCGAGGAAGTTTCGCAAGGGCTTGGTCATGGCGGTCAAGTCTTTGATTAGGAGTGACCGCGAGGCAACTTTCGAGCAGATCGTAGGAGACGCTCAGAGGGCAGAGGATGACTTTGAGCTCAAGTCCAAGAGAGGCAGGGATGATTCAGGTAGTACGAGTGGTAGTGCGGGACCGGCTAAGCGTCCCTATGTGCAGAAGACATCGCAGGAGCCGGGGCAGCAGGGTCATGATCAGAGAGTGTCCACTTGTGCCTACTGCAGGAAGGCAGGACACACTTGGGATGTTTGTACGAGGAGGCTGAAGGTGTGTCTGTTCTGTGGATCCGCTGCTCACCAGATGCGAGATTGCTCCACTGCACCTCCATTGGGTAGAGCACAAGATCGGAGAGTTGGAGCTAGGCCACCTGTGGCACAGCATCATGCCCCGCACCAGCAGAGGAAGATACCCCAGCAGGGCAGGGCTTTTGCGTTGACGGTCGAGGAGGCCGATGCTACGGGTGTCGGGTTAGCAGGTCTGTCTCTTTTTGTTCTTCTTCCTGTACTTTTTTATTTCTTGTGGTGTGCTTCATTAGTACCTGTTAGACTTTTCTTTGTGCTGTGGTAGATAGTGTAGTGACCCTGATTGAGACTGTGATAACACGACCAGTAGGACCATGATCTTGCAT
>JAYESA010000015.1:23232155-23234525 GCA_036927795.1 Iris macrosiphon | reverse complement strand
TTGATTCTGGATATTGTTGTATTATTATTATTGATGTTGTTATTGTTTTAGTAGCAGTTGTTTAGACTTTGTAGTTGTTAGATTTCTGTGTTATCTTACTGTGCTTAGATTCATGATTGAGTACTTGTGTTATCATTATTATATTGCTCCTCCGTTTGGAGTTGAGATCTTGACATATATATATATTGATTGCGTGAGATTTTAGCTAGATAGTAGACCTAGACAACGTTCTACCGCTGATGCTGTGGCATAGGCTGGATATACCCACGACTCATGCCCAATTTTTTGGGTACGGGTAGTGACATATTTTTGGTGGCGGGTCCATGAAGGTCTCGATTCGCAATTAGTGCGATATCGTAGCGGTACAATAATTTAGTTGTACTGCTGCGAGCCTGCTCTAGGATATAGGATCTAAGATGAGAGTGTACTCAATCACGACTATGAACAATTCTAATCTAATTATTCTAAAATTGCTTTCTTTTGAAATATTACTGTCCTTCTTTGATGACATTGTATCTTGCGCCGTATTGACTTCTTTTGATCTGTGTTCAGGATGCCTCCGAAGACGCGATCCCATCGTACCGCCCCAGCAGTTGCCACCGAGAGGTCTGCTACCTCTCGTCCAGCTCGTATTCAGGCAGCTGCTACCACTTCACTCACCACTCCTGCGGTTGAGGGAGCATTTATTTCTCTCGGAGATCCTTCTTCACTTGTCGATCCGAGGACTACCTCAGTCATTCCGGTGGTGCCTCTACCACCTCCTGCACCAGTAGACGCCGCACAGTTGTTTGCGTTCTTCAGAGAGATGATTGACGTGCAGCACCGTCAAGTGGATGTGATAAGACTGGGCATTGAGAATGCCCACCAGGTGGCCATGACGGCAGTGGACAGGGTGGCACAGATCCAGCCACAGCCAGATCAGACTCAGCATCCGAGGCCGAAAAGTATCATTGACTTCCAGAGGATACGACCCAAGGAGTTTCGGGGTACAGAGGGGATCCTGTATGCGGATGACTAGATAGAGCAGATTAAGGGGATTTTTTGGCTGGCACAGATTCTAGGCAGTATGCAGATAGAGGCAGCGGGAAGTCAGATATTCGACCTCGCTTTGATGTGGTATCATACTGATACGAGGATCGTGGCACCAAGGCTTACTTGGGAGGCTTTCAAGAGGCTTTTTAAGAAAAAGTTTTTTCCAGATGTGGCGCTCAGTACTTTGGAGAGCCAGTTTGAGGCACTCGTCCAAGGGAGCATGATGGTGGACGAGTACGCAACAAAGTTATGCCATCTGGGCAGATTCATGGATGGCTTGAGTGAGACAGCAAAAGCGAGAAAGTTTCGCAAGGGGTTGGTCATGGTGGTCAAGTCTTTGACTAGGAGCGACTGCGATGCGACTTTCGAGCAGATAGTAGGAGACGCTCAGAGGGCAGAGGATGACTTGGAGCTCAAGTCCAAGAGAGGCAGGGATGATTCAGGCAGTGCGAGTGGTAGTGCGGGATCGGCTAAGCGTCCCTATGGACAGAAGACAGCGCAGCAGGGTCAGGATCAGAGAGTGCTCACTTGTGCCTACACCAGGAAGGCATGACACACTTGGGATATTTGTAGGAGGAGGCTGAAGGTATGTTTATTCTGTGGATCTGTTGCTCACCAGATGCGAGATTGCCCTACTGCACCTCCATTTGGTGGAGCACATGATCGAAGAATTGGAGCTAGGCCATCTGTGGCACAGCATCATGCCCCACACCAGCAGAGGGAGATATCCCAGCAGGGCAGGGCTTATGCGTTGACGGTTGAGGAGGCCGATGCTACGGGTGTCGGGTTAGCAGATCTGTCTTTTTGTTCTTCTTTCTGTCCTTTTTATTCCTTGTGGTGTGCTTCATTAGTACCTGTTAGACTTTTCTTTTGTGCTATGGTAGATAGTGTAGTGACCCTGATTGAGACTATGATAACACAACCAGTAGGACCATGATCTTGCATGTTGTTTAGGTAGAAATTTTTTTGACTGTGATTGTTGGGAGTTTGACCTAGAAGAAGGGCGATCGACTTTAAATTTCGAGGACGAAATTTTCTAAGGAGGATAGGCTTGTCACTACCCCATTTCCAGAGCAGGGTATTTTTTTATTTGGTTAATTGTGTATTTATCATAAATATTTGTATTAATATTTAATTAGTTGGTTGTATTTATTTTTATTAGTTATTTTAGTATTTTGGCTAGCCTGGACCCATGTCAGACCCTAGTGGACCCTTGCCAGACCCAACCAATACCCTTGTTAGACTTATTTATTGGCTTAGAATAGTTATTTATATTTTAATTAGTTAGTTAGAGTGATTAGAGATTTATTTGAGTGTATTTGGAACCCCAAACCCAAA
>JAYESA010000015.1:22972155-23227155 GCA_036927795.1 Iris macrosiphon | reverse complement strand
TGAAGTATAATTGAATAACAATAACTATATGCTATCATAAGATGATAGTGTTTATCAAGACTGTAGAACTTAGAGGCCCATACCCTCATTTGGTATACCAGGGACTTAGACAAGAAGTTAGTATGGCAACTGTAGAGGCACAGCACCGGACGAGTCTTATCTTCTTGGTGAACTTAAATTATTTTGTACCTTTCTTCATCATAATCCAGCGTACTTATATTTTCTGGACTGCCTCGACTTATGCTGCTATTATAGCCTAGTTTTGCAAGCTTATTCTTTTATCGAGCTTGTTCATGACATAGGTGTTATTGGAGGCCCACTCTAATACATTTTTCTATTTAGAATCAGTATATTACGGTTCGATCAACCTTAGTGCGCTTGGTTCGCTCTTCGCATGACTAATTTACGTGGATTGAGTTAACTTAGCTTATTAGATGAATATACCTACCCTTTATAGAAGCCAGAGTATAACGTATCGGTTACGTAACTGTATTGATACGAGCTTGTGAATAGAAATTACAAAAATAAGATCTCAACCCACGACCGTCTTGGCAACTCTCCTAGACTCTTCAATCACCTTTGACTCTGTATTTGAGATCGATTACATCTTTCTTGAGCTCATATTATTGTTCCTATTTCAGAAAGACAATCACTCGGACTTGATGGAAGTTAGATACATGGATATTACTTGGTAAATACCCCATAGGCAAATCGCATTACTATGTGGTTATCTTTTGTGAGTAAGGGCGTGAAACATGTGATATATTTGGTTTAAAATGTTTTAAGGATGTATGGAATAACACGATTAAATAATTTGAGGAAGTCTTTCCTAAAAGTATAGTCTTATGTGATAGATCGGTAAATTCTATGTGAGGTAGGAGTTGCATTGTCAACTTGAGCTAAAATTTTATATGGAGATCTTAGACGGTGGTTACGAAGGTTATCAAGTAAGATAAGATCGAGGGAATTAAGTCAATTTAATTTTAAATTTTTTTTAGAAGAATAATTATGATGATGATGATGATGATTTAACTTTAAAGATAAGAATGTCTTATAGAATAAATTTTAAAATTTTGATATTGTGGACCAAATATTTATAATTTGAGCACATGATTGAAATTTTAAATATTGGAGATTTAATCAACGATTTAAATTTTGAGAAAAAAATAGAACTCTAAACATGAACATTGATTGATTGAATTCAACATTTAATAATTTTATGATTTGAATTAAAAGTTAAATTTTGATTATTGGATCACCTATTTGAAATGTTGAGAATGAAAATTGAATTTAAAATTTGAAGAGTACGAAATTCTTAAGTTGAAAATAGGAATAAGATTTGATTAGAGTAGTTTATTATTTAAAATCTAGAGAAAATTATGATAGTTGAGAATCATGATTTAAAATTTGAGGTAGGTTATTTAAATCTTGAATATGTCATATAGATTTGAATTAAATTTGGATGTTGATTATTTGAAAATTGAGAAGAGATTACGATAGGTTGAATTTTAATTTAAAGAAGGGTTATTTTAATTTTAAGGAGATTACGATGGATTTGATTAAAATTTTGTTATTTAAATTTGGAGAGATTATGATTGACTTGACTTAGATACGAATTATGAAAATTAAATTTTTTTGACGATTTCGAGGAGTACAAATGTAGGCATTAGTGACTATGGAAAATTTATAGAATAGATGGACACCCTTTTTGACTATTAGAGTATAGAGATATCAAGACCGTTCATGTAACCAAATAGTGACAGTTCATCCTCCGTTGTATCAATACCTCGTCCCCTTGGATTACTCATCTCTTTTATCGTATCCTCGATTCCTTGTGCCAGTTCTTCTTGTACTAAAACTTATTCGTGCCATATTACTTTACTTAAGCAGACCAAACTGACACTTATAATTTAATGCATTTTCTCCTTTCCAAGTTTGAGGTACGATAATTCGTACTTGACCATTCTCTACCTTATTGCTTCTCTTATTAAAAAATTGTGCAATTTTTAATTTCGAGAACGAAATTCTTGTAAGTTTGGTAGAATGTAAACCTCCCAAATTTTAAATTAAAATTTTTTTTGTATTTTTTATTTAATTGTTAAATTTCTTTAGGTTATTTTCTTAGTTAATTAGAAAATAAATTATTTATTTATTTACTTGTATAAATATTTATTTAGAATTATTTCACAAAAACTAATTTTTATTTATTTAAAATCTTTTATTAAAGTATTGTAAATTTTCTAAGATTTATTTCGTGTGCAAATATTTTTATAGTGTAAAATTAATTACTAAAGGGTTATGGATTTTTTTTCTAGATTTAATTTTATTAGATACCTATTTTCTTAGAAATTATTTCTACATATATTAAGTATCCATGCTTTATATATACTATCTTTTACAATGAACAAATTCTACTGTATTATTATATTTATCAGTTCCAAATCAAAGTTGCAGTTAAGTAACTGCTCCAAAAGTGTGGATATTTAGAACAAGAAACATACTTCTAGTGCACATTTTGCTATCATGTTACAATCAGGCTGGGTCCAGATCCTTCATATATAGACTATACCACAATAGTCCATTCGTTCACCATAAGAATAAATGTTTGAGTTCGAATTACAGCAAAAAAGAAAAAAAGAAAAAGAAAAAGAAAAAAAGAACAACAACAACAACAAAAACAAACTACTACAACGACAAACAAATAACAAAATCTCTAAACCAAATTCTAGTACTAAACCCTGGAACCGACCCTAAACTCTACCTGCGGCCCAGACGGAAACCCCCATTGACCTATATTTATACACATTGGTGTATACGAAACCCTAGCTAAATGAGACTGCCTCCAGACCTTCTCCTCATCCAATCGAGCACCCCAGCACCGTGCCAGACCGCCGACGACCTGACCCGTCGACCGCATGCATCCCGCTGAAACCGACGCCGACACTCGCGCGCGACAGCCGCAAGGATGACCCTACCCTAAACTCTACCCGCAGCCCAGACGGAAACCCCCATCGACCTATATATATACACATTGGTGTATACGAAACTCTAACCAAAGAGCCGCGCCTCCAATCTTCTTCCGTCGACCACCGCCTACACTTGCCGTAGACTGCCGTCCGACCCCCAACTCCGATCACCCGTGCGGAGCAAGAGCCTCCCTCCATGACCTCTTCTTCAAGGTTCAATATCTCTCTCATCTCTCATCCTTTTCTCGAGTGGTTTCTTCGTATACGTTCATAACCTAACCCTCTAAGATTTTCTCTAAGCGGGATAAGTTTTCATGTCCCGGATGGGTTAAAAATTCGAGCAGAAGTCGACCGAAAAACTGTCAAAGAACAGTCCAAAAATTCGACCCAAACCCCCATGTTCATGTTCAACTTTCCACCAACCTGTTTATTATTTTCAAAATCTAATTGAAAGATTTTCTTCTCAACATAACCAAGAATTTTACTGTTCTTTTAGTTTTTATTAGTTTGTTTTATTTGTTAAATTATACGGCCTCCAAAATGACCCAAAACTTGGTATTTCAAAAACTAAAATTTTGTGATACAGAGTGTCCCGCCAAACGGGACCATCTCGTCGTGTACCAATGCATCAAAAGGTATGTATGGTAAATCCTGACATGTGAGCTTTCACGAAAGTTGATTCGAACGTGTGTGCACGTCAGAATCAACCCGTATTCGTAAAAAAATTTCGTATCATGACTTTTGTAAACAACCACTATACTTTTTGTACGCTCGTCAGAATACGATAAAACTTGTACTATTAGATTTGTAGTATCACGCTGGTCCTGTGACCCAAGTTTCACGTGATTTTGAGACAGTTGAACCAACCACCTATTCGCGGGCTTCACGGTTTGACTTGAAGGATGAATTTGTGATCAACTCACCAGAATCTAAAATTGGACATACCATTGAGTTTGTATCATCGTTTAGAATTTGTTTGATCTATAATTTGTCTAATTTAGAGACCTTTATTCCTGGCACGTATTTTGGTGCAAAGTGGGCCACACATGGACCCCGCTTTGACCTAAAATTATCGTTTTGCCCTTTGTCCAAATTGGACAAAAGGGTAGTACTTTATAGCTATTGTGCTGATTCCAGAGACTTTGGTGATATTTATTTCAGCATCCGGAGACGTTCATTCGGAGACCATAGTTTCTGATCCCTTGTGCTTGATGCCTGTATGTTTACATTACGCAACTTTCCTGTCAGGCAAGTATATCTTGCCTTTGCACTGATTTACATTCCATATGGTGCATGCATTTTATTTCTGTTATTTAGTTCATATATTTTAACTTCTATATAAACTGTGCATCCAAGAATAACTTGGGTGCAACGACAGTGGCGTCGTATTTTGTCTTTATTATATATTATGTATGTCGACCTAGTTTTACGAGACTACCACATAATTTGGAGGCATTATTATATTTTATTGGCCGTGACACATCTATTACACGAGTGTTAGTCTCATGTAGGACACGAACTTGCGTGACAGGCTGGCCACCTGTACGTATGGGACGTGCGATAGGAAATAACTGCTAATAAATTTGTATGCTAGAAGACTTAGCAGTTATTAGAGGTACCATCGTGTCATGGATATGGCATGAATAGAGCATAGGGTAGGGAGAACAACAAGTAAGGCGTTTGGGCTCCTTTGCACTTTTTCTTATGTAATCTGTATGTTCCGTCGGAGATGCATGGTCAGATGACCCCTATATTATATATCTACAGACGGCCTCTGACGTTCAAAAGATGTCATGCTTTTTAGGCCCCTGATTCTTCGAGAGAATCATGCCAATCCCATTTTAGCCAGATAGCCCACGTGTTAGAAAGTTGTTCTCAAAAGTGAATTCACATAGACGGTTAGGTGACCCTTGGATGATTATTTTTAGTACTTTATTGGCATGCTTCTATGTATCTTGTTAGGTCCCTCTGAGGACCTGGTCCCTTTCCAGGTGTAGACGATCATGACTATTCACAGGAGCACCGATCAGGACTTGCTACTTCGTTCTCTTTCGAGGAGGTCTTCCCTTCGAGCCTTTCTGATCATTAGATGATATACTTATTATATTTACTTTTATATTCTAGTTTGGTAGTGGATTTGTCTCAATCCAACTATTAGTTCTTCTCGACTAGTTCATATTTGATTCATTGACATATTTGATCATTTATTTCTTTATAATTTTTATGGATGAGATTTAGTTATGCCATGTGACTTGTGACAATTATATACCACTTGTGAATTATTATTCATAATACAGCGTACGTATGTGTTATAGTTTCCATATATTAGAGTTTTCATATACATACGGCTGGCATGCTTACGTATTCCTAGTCCTACGTATTTTGGGACTGGGGCATGACACATATACCCCCATAATTTTTAAAATCTAGCATATGTCCCCATTATGTGTACGAAATATTTAAAATTTTAAGCTATACCTTCACTGTTTTCACGTTGTTTTACACTGAATAGGAACATACACTAGATTTTAAGATATATGTTAGGTTATATATTTTAAATGGAGGTATATGCTAAATTATCCATTTATATTTTCTATAAATAGTTATAATACAAACGTATTATTTGGTTTGGATAAATGGGAGACACCAAAATTAAGACATCAGAGGTTAAATGATGTAACTAACTTCAAATGTGAGAACATGATTAAATGGTGAATTGATTACAAAAGTTGTAAGCATTGTAGGAAGGAAAAGAGAAATGTAAACTAGTTTTAGATTATTATTTTTTAACAATTATGTATAATTGTATTGTACATGTAGGATTTCTTTGGACTTATTGAAAAATAAAAATTGGAAAGAAATTAAAAGCATGGAGGGTTATTTTATCTTGGACACATTTTTTATTATATTGATGAATGTACATTGTATATAAATACTCTCATAACCACATTTATCAATGCACATTTTACATTTATCAATCCATATTTTAAGTGATAAGTTTTTTTTTAATACCCACACATCAATCTACACTCTAAGAGGACGCTTGTATGAATGTTTTGTATTCCCAGAAATCCATTTTCCATTTATTTCTTATGGAAAATAAATTCAACATTCTCATATCCATGTTTGATTATGTTAAGTTAAAAATTATTGGAAAAGAATATGAATATATTTAGTTTTTCATAAATACTCTTTCATGTTTCTATTACCTAAATAAAATATTATTAAAATATATACTGTTAGATATTCAAATATATTGATAGCAACCAATTAAAATATTAAGTTACTGATGTTTCTACATTGATGAAGTTGATATCCCAGACAATAAACTCAGACTATTATATTGTTAAGTATTTAATCATATATTATTTTTATTGGCATTCTACTTTAACTCTATCGTAAATTTGTAATCACATTAAAATATCAACTAATAACTATCAACTAAGATTAAGTTAGTGTGATGAATTATATCAATAACCATACTCCAAGTGTGACAATATGTGATATAGATAATTTACCTAAAGGCTTCTCACATATAGTTCCAATATTAAATTATAATAATCATTAAAATATTTTCTTTTAATGATTATAACTATTATTTAAAATACATACGTATTAATTTAAAAAAATATATGTATTATAATTTAAAAACACAGCTAAGATAAGTATATATTCAAATATATGATTCCACATTTGAAATATATTTTAAACTTATCTTAGCTGCATTCCCAAATCCTCAAGTGTTTGAAGTATATGATTCCAGATTTTATTAAATGGCGTTAATATGATTCCATGTTTATATATATATATATATATATATATATATATATATATATATATATATATATATATATATATATATATATATATATATATATATATTAATGTTGTAACTTGAAGTATTATGTAAAAATATTTTTTTTTCATAAACTCAAGATGTGTATTGGGCTTGACCGACCCGGTCCGTGCTCCGGTTTGACCAGTTTTGACCGGATTCGAGTTGATCTGGACCCAACCGGGTAGGGAGAGCGGGTCGGCCCGGCCAGGTCGGATTAGGACCCGATCCAGCCCGGCCCTTGACCCGATCTACAGTGGACCGGGCCGAACCGGTCTGGGTCCAGACCGGTTCACGGTCGGGCCGGGCCCGTACGATTTAAAAAAAAAAAAATTAACGTTTATTTATATATAATCTATATGATATAACTTATTTGTTAATAAATTGAAGTTAATTTTTTTAGGTTTTTTGTTACTAAGTTTATTTTATATAATTTGAAATTTATAAGTTATTTGTTTTAAAAGTTTTTGGTATAATTTATGATAAAGATTTATATAAACATTAAGTAAGCAAATTCTATTTGATTTCTTTATATCATTATTTATATAACTTTAAGTATAAGTTAATTACTTGATATTTATAAGTTATTTTTTTCGAATTTTTTTTAATAACTTATAAAAAAAAATGTATAAATCTTTTTTTTTGAATTTAAATATAAATTTATAAATTCAAATTTAAAGAAGTTATTTATATATAAATAAATAAGTTAAATGTAAACAACTTAGAACATTAAGTAAGAAAAAACTAATTTTTTTTATTAATGACAATAAAATTATAAATATATTATAACATTAAATAACAAACAAAATATAGAAACTTGTAAATGATATTTTATTTGCATAAAACTTGTAAAAAAAGTGTACAAGTGACACACCCGTTCCTAGATTTGGTATTCTTGAATTTGTGATATTTAAATTTTTTTTTCCTATAAATGTATTCTTGTTGTATTTTGTATGCTGGTTCATGTCTATATGTTGTACTTTATTTGTTTGGATTCATGTTTATTGTAGAAAATTATCCGAGAGCAATAGTGAACATTTATTGGCAATTGCCATGAACCCGTAGTAGGACCCGTACGTAGGATGGATTCCTGGCCCAGTTCACTTTTGGAACCACTAAGCCTATTTTGGAAGGTTGAGATATGTTTGGAGAGTGTCATGACTTAATCCTATGGCTAACATAAATTTTTCACTTGATATATATATATATATATATATATATATATATATATATATATATATATATATATATATATGGTTTTATCTCTCATTCTCCCTCATTTTCACTTTCTTTCTTCTTTCCTCTTCCTCCTTACCTCAAGATCTCCCCCTTGACTGAACCCTAGCCCAAGTCCTAGCCCTAGACTTGGTTCTAGGAAGTGGTTTGTTAGTCCACCAAGGCAAGTACATCTTGCTAAAAGTGGTGAAGCCATAATTTTCATATATATATATATATATATATATATATATATATATATATATATATATATATATATATATATATATATATATATATAGTAATTAAAATTTGTTTGATGAAAAATATTTTCCTTGATGTGCTTATTATTTTTAGTTCTAGGAGTTTTGAGTTTTGGTGAATGTTTTAGAGTAAATCTGAGTTTCAAGTTAGGATTTTTCATGGGTTCTATGAAATTTCCTGGGTTTTGATTAATTAAAACTCATTGTTTTCGAAAATTAGTAGTTCTATGTGATAGAGCATTTGATTTCGTGGAGTTTTGGCTTTTATTTCATTGGATTTGAACTTAAAATAAAAATTTATGAAGAAAACAAGTTTTTCGAATTTTTGGAGCTTTTTTTATGGAGTTTGTGCTATTTTGGGATGAAGGAGTTCTATGCGACCAAGCTACATGAGCCCCTTCTAGCATGACACATATCTTGTTAGGCGCATGATTGTCTCTGCATATTGTAACGACCCGTTCCGCTCAAGCGGACTGCCGATTCAAACGGCAAAAATGCAATGACCCGACCCGCTCTGCTCAGCGAGAAAATTCGTTTGAGGCAAAAGATTTTCAGACTTGGCCTTTTAGGAGTTCCGACTTAGGCTTTCAGAGGCTCGCTCAAAGTATCGCTAGAATGAGGCAAATCATCGCTAAGGTGGGTGGCTACGATGAACTTCTCTTTGCTTAGCCAGCACACTTAAAATATGGATGTTACATGCTAGTCTCTAGGTGAATCACCCCCTGCATGCTAATAAGAATCCAATGCACCTAGCTAAGGGAATAATTCTAACTTGTATTGCTTGTGTTAGAACATGAAAATAAAAATTTGCTTATATGTAGACCCTCGCATGCTACCTTTGCCTTGTACAACTAGACACCACTATGCCTCGAGTGGAACGATGTAGGGATACTCTGTAGTGCATTGTTCACATGTTTATACTGCACGTCCCTAGATTATGTCGCTCGATAAGTCCCTTTACGGTTTCACTCATCGGCTTACCCTCTGGCCCGAGCCAACGTGAATGCTTAAGTTTTCTTATGAGTGCAATGCTTGCCTGCTTATATGTTAACTTGTAATGTTACCTTAACTCAATGTTTGCCTCACAAAATCTATGCTGCAATTAATTAATACTACCGCATATCGTGCATGCATCTTGTTAGCCAGGAGACTATCAAATTGCCCTTCTGTGTAATATGAACCTGCAAGTATACAGGACCGTTGGGTCGCCAATGCAATGCCCGAACTAGAGGAATGCACCAAAGCAAGTTGAACACCGAACGAGAATCATGTCAAGTAAAGCAAGAAACACAGCTCATGGAGCAATACTCGTTCAGAGCAAGAATCAAGATTTAAGTATCTCTTGTATCTCCTGTATCTCGTGTATCTCATAAATTTGGAAGACCCTGACTTGCATGTCGTAGACAACTTGTACACAAGGTTATAGTTCTACGGACGGTCACTGGGGCACTGGCACCGATCCGATCCGGGCTGAACTCCTGTATAGTCCACTGTACTGGTCGAGATGGCTTGTAGCGCATCTTGTACTTTCGTTGCATACCATCCTCGCCAGTGAGTAGTAGTCCTTTATGGTTATGCCAGCGATCTCTTGGTCATATAGATAAGTCATCCTCACTTAGCGGCTATCCTTGTGCGAGTCATTGTATCACATCGAGAATATCGGAAACACCTGAACGATCTTGAGTATAGCACACTTGTACATATGGAACACTTGAACATCTTCTGCAAATGCCTTATAATTTGTGTAAATTGTGCACCCAAAATATAATCTCGCATTAAAATACCTATGTTTGAATATGCTATTACCCCTGAATTCATATATATATGCCATTGTTTGAATTAACTTGGTTTGCCTTGGATAGGGAAGGACAAATGGTAAGTTGGTAAGTTTTGCCGTGTTTCCTCTTATATCGTACGACGCACTGCCAAAATATAATCTCGCATTAAAATACCTATGTTAATTGGTGTTTGGAATGATACAAGTGATTTACTAGGTTGAAATGAGGGTGTTAGGCCATTTCTAGGTCTATACTAGGTTTACCCATGGTTAACTAGATCATTACCAAACTTTACTAAGTTGTCTAGATCATTCTAAGTATACTAGTTAGTACTCAAGTGTATAACTTATCTTAGTGTACTAACTTACCTTAGCTTGAGACTAGAGATACTTGGCTAAGTACAACACATACCAACTTGAGTTGCTATTACAGGATTGTTACCCAATATCACTTAACAAATACTCTTGGGCATCACACTTACCATCACTGCCTCTAACCTCCTATACTTGAACTGACAGAAATCCTAGTGCCTATACCAACAGTTACATACCTGATATACCCCCTCACATCAACTGCCAAGGCATTAGCTAATACATATGTATATAATTACTTATATACAATAACAGTTTTTCTCATACCTCTTGAACTCATGTAGTCGATTCAACTGAACCATACCCTTCCTCTACACTAACACATAAGTTACTGACACATCACAACACTGCTACAAGGATACACTCTAGAACTAACACACAGGATTCAACTCTGCACAGGGACACTAGGTTCTATGGCACACACACACACATGTATTCACACTGTTTGCTCATACAGGTTGACACACAGCCACATACACAAGTATTTACTCACTGCACAAACACACAGTTCTCTAACACACTGATACACAGTCCTATACACAGATATACAGGTTCACTCACACACAAGAATTTACTGAGCTACACTCACTCACAGCTACACTCTGGTTTCACAATTAACTCACACAGGCACTCACACTTCTCAGATACTGATACACACAGACACACAGGTCCTGACTGATACACACACTCTCAGGCACACACAGATACTGGTATACACATAGGCAGACACACACAGTTATCTAACACACTCATATTGGTGTTCACTCACATACAGGTTCTGATTCACACACAGACATACAGGAACTCACTGCACACAAGTACACACAGTGGTATCTAACACAGGCACTTACACACTGGTTCATTCACACAGACACACAGGTACTCAACTCTGCATATACACAGGTACTTTTACACACAGATATACTATTTCACAGTCTGAATTCTCACCCACAGCTCACTGATACACACAGGTTTCACACACTAAACTGATACACAACACCCAGATATCCTACTGAACCTCAACACAAACTGACACAGGTATTCTCACAACTAAACTCCCTCACTGAAATTTGATTGCTCACCACTCAACTGAAACTGTGTATACCAATACAGACACTGTATCACTAATTTTGAAGATACACACACACAGAACTACTGATACTTCACCCTATCTGCTCACTGAACTTAATGGTACACAGAACCTCTCACTGAACCTAAACAACTACACAACACTACTTACACTCACACACACATGAACTAAACACACTGATATAACACAGCTACACACATAAACTCGACTCTACACAGGATACACATACACAGGCACTTAGCTAGGCTCACACACAGATATTGGTAGTCCAACACAGTGCTACACACACACTCAGGTAGCTACTTACTGATGCTCAAGGATACACACACACAAGTTCACACAGGTTAACACACACCTATTCTACCCCGACTCTACACAGTATGTCCTCACTCGACTGCACAGGAAAACAAACACAGTGTCCAAAAACACCCGACTGCACTGTACGTCTCCAAATTCATTCGACTTCACAGGAAACCAAACACACATCTAGCTACACAAGTTATTATATTATGTATATAGTTTGATATATCAAAATATGCAGAAATTTGAATACGTTAGATAGGTAAATCCCTAATAAACATATCACCAAGCACTTGGTGTGCTGAAACGAACCTATACTAAGAACTTATGAAAAACCCAAAACAAAACCCTAAAACTGGATCTAAACTTACACGTTGGAGGTGTAATCGGTCTACAAGCAACCCCTAGGGTTAGGGTTCCTGGAATTTGGGGAAAATCACCCGAATGTACACCAAAGCCCTAATTTCTCCTAGGTCTTCATGTAGAACCCTAGAAATCGAAATCTATACAATTCGGGGGATTCCTAATGGTCAAACACAAAAGAAAAACAGAATTAAATGGATTAAATTCGGGTTTCTACCTATTGGGAGATGATTTCCCAATGAAGGTTTTCTTTCTCCAAGTCTTCTTGGTCCAAGCTCCTTGATTCCCCTTTGGTGGAGGAGAAAAGTGAATTCCTAGGGTTTGATTCTGAAATTTGTGGGAAGGAGAGGGTTTTTTTCTTTAATGGAGGCTAGGTTTTGGTTTTCTTCATGAAGGAATGGGTTGAGGGAGGCTTCCCTTCATTATATAGAGCTAGGGTTAGGGTTTCAAATGCAAGGGTTTAATTAACCCTCCATGTTAAGTCATGAAAAAATTAATTAACTAGGATTTAGTCATCTCTAGGGTTTTAAATCTAAAACTACCATGCAAAATTAGGGTTTCACTAAAACCTAGAATGCCAACTAGGGTTTGATCACTAGGGTTGAACCTATTAGGATTTTTGGGTTTAACCTAAACCTAACTTTTAGAACATCACCTAATTATTTAATAAAACTCATCATATTAATTATTTACATAATTTAAATCAAACAGGGGAAATTACACTAATGCCATAATCTAGAAATGTGGTATTGACAAGGTCCTCAGAGGGACATAATAAGATACAAAAAGTATATGTCAATAAAGTACTGAAATAAATATCCAATGGGTCGCCTAACCATCTATGTGAATGCAGATTGAGAACAACTTTCTAACAAGTGGGCTATCTGGCCATAAAATGGGATTGTCATGATTCTCTCGGAGAATCGGGGGCCTAAAAAGTATGTCGTCTTTTTAACGACAGAGGCCGCCAGGTAATATATAGGGTCATCACCGCCCGTATCTTCCGTGGAGCATCCGGGTTACAAAAAGGAAAGTGCAAAGGAGTCCAAATGCGGTACTTGTTGTTCTCCCCACCCCATGCTCTAAGTATGTCACATCCATGACATAATTTGGTTCATAGCCTATCTTTATTACAATAGCCCAACCCTACAACCAAATAAGAACAAGGATTGGACCACCGTACTATAATAGTCGATGTCCATGGACTACTAATAACTGCTAAGTCTTCTAACATGCAATTTTTATCAGCAGTTATCCCTAACGCACGTCCCATATGTACAGGAGGCCAACCCAGTACACAGTTCGTATCCTAAATGAGACTCACACTCATGTAACAGCTGTGTCACGGCCAATGAAACATAATGATGCTTCATGATAATGGGACGGTCTCATAAACAAGGTCAATGCATCTACATAATAAAAATGGATCACGACGTCACCGTCGTTGCACCCAAGTTTCCTTGGACGTGCAGTTTATATAGCAGTTAAAATATATGAACAAATGATAGAAAATAAAGATGCATGCAATATATGGAATATGAATAACAGTACAATGGCAAGGTATACTTGTCTGGCAAGAAAGCTGCGTAATACCAATAACCTGCTCCACAAGTCGCGCAGAACAATCCAATGTCTCCTATGTACATATAATATAATACAATACAATATCAGTTATTATACTATCACATACACAACTATAAATACACTGGACTCAGAGGGTACACTAGGGGTGACACTGGTCATCTAGTACGGTCAAATGAGCATTGAATTATGCAGGTGTCACATCTTCGAATGCCATAAAAATAGTCAGTCAACTAACACTTGTCTAGACAGTACGTTGATGTACACGAGGCAGACAATTCCCTAATATTCAGGTCACAAAGTCAAGGTAAATATGCAGGCAAAAGCCACGGTGTCCTAGGGTCGTACAATACATACATAGTCATACTATTTTTAGCATATAATTACTTATATAATACATCCAAATATATATATATATATATATATATATATATATATATATATATATATATATATATATATATATATATTACTTTAATTCTAATACGCGTGCGTATACGCACACAAGTCATTGGGCTCACTGTCACAGTCTGAAATCAACCAACTATCTAACCCAAGATGCTAACCTAGATGTTATTTACACAATACGCATAAAATGAAGGGAAAAGGACAGGTTCGAACCTTGGGGTTAGGGTGCACAAGCACGAGAATCGAGGTGACTACTGTTGGTTGTCTTCGGCGAAGGTGACGGTCCATGATGGTAACGATGTTGACGACGATGATGACGAGGTTGATGATAATTTGAGGTTATGATGATGATGATTAGAGCTGATGATGGTTATGATGATGATAATTATGAATGGTGATGATGATTGTGATGATGGGGATGATGATGAGGATGATGAGATGATGATGGTTATGATGATTCATGATAATGATGATGAGGTGATGATTAATGGAGATGATGATTGTAATGGAGGGGGTGATAATGAGGTCAGTCGGAGTCCGACCAGGGGAGGTCCGGCCAAGGAGGAGGAGGTCGAGTGGGGAGTTCAGGACAAGGAGGAGGAGAACGTCGGGTCGGGTGGGCGCTGTGGTCGAGGCATTGACGTTCCGGGGTATAGTCGGGACTGGTGATGGTGGATGGGTTTATGGCAGTGAGCAGCGGTGGTTAAGCGGCTGGGGAGATGACCGGGACAGGGCTGGCAACGGTGGAGACGATGAAGACGAAGGTGGAAGGAGGACAGGGCGGTGGTTGTGCTGTTGACTCCGGCGGGTCGAGGGGAGGTTGAAGAAGACATGAAGGAGACGGGCAGCGGGGCTGTAGTCATCGACGTGATGGAGTCGACAGAGGGAAGGACAGGTCGAAGAAGAGTAGGAAGAAGGTGGTCGGGATCCGGTCTGTTCTGGTGAGAGAAGGCGTTCAGGCGGTCGGGGGCGAGGTATCAGGTGCTCAGGCGGAGGAGAAGGAGATCGAGGAGGAGAAGGCCAGGGTCGGGTGACCGAAGATGGGGACTATGACAAAAATGGTGTTGGTTGTTGCTGCTGTCAGGGAGAAGGAAGATGGTGGATAGGGAAGAGAGCGGGGGGAGTCTGGACTCCGGTCGGCTGTTGGGGGATGCTCCGGCCGGCGGTTGGCCAGGGAGAGGTTGAAGATGATGAATAGGGAGAGGGAGTCGTCTAGGAAAATAGGTTTGGGGTATTAAAAAAGAAAGAAAAAGAAAGAAAAGTTATTTATATACATGTAGGACTTTGGGTTTGGGTTTGACCTAGGTAGGTGGGCTTGGTCAACATCTTTTTGGGATGGGCTTGGCCTTACATGGGGATGTTTGAAGGGCTATTTGCATTGTTTAAAATGCAAGGATAGGGTTAAATGAGGGTGCGATGTTGTGTTGCACATTCCGAAAATTATGGAAAAAATTTGTATGAAGGGGAAAAATGAGTTTCTTCATGTATTGTCCAATAGTGTGGACACCTTAATACATTTTTGCATAAAGTGCCCAACAATTGAAAAATTGCACAAAGATGGAAATTGGGTTTAAATTAATTAAAATTAATGCGCAAGGTGTTCTTAAATTAATTAGAAGTATATGGGATAAAATTAGGTGGGACACAAGTGTCATGGATATAGAGGACTCCGAGTAGAATATTATCATAAATTGGGTTGCACGAAATGGGTCAAGATTGTGTCTCCAATTTTGATTGGAACGCACAAGGATACAAAGTTGGAATTATTTATAATTAAATATAAACGTCCACGATGAATATTGTACGACTAAAATATAGCACAAGAGAGCATAATTATAAGTTACACCGAGGTCAGAATAGAAGGCGGACATGTCTAGGACAAGGATGTAAAATTTATAGGAAGGTAATGGCTAATGTAGTACTCCAATTATCGAAATAACGGTAAGGTACACTAAGTAATTTAATTATTATAAAATTAAATAAAATGTCGTATCCTATTTCCAATTGGATAAAACTAGCCCTAGTTTTTTTATCTATGCCAAGTAGACCTAATTTTGGGCGAGGGGGTTTACAGGAAGTGTAGGTCACCGGTATATTGGAGTGACGTGGGAGAGCGTCAGATACTTGGTCCAGAGTTGTTGACACAGACAGTGGAGAAAGTAAAGCAGATTCAGTACCACCTGCGCGCAGTACAGGACAGACAGAAGTATTGGGCAGATACGCACCGCAGACCTTTGGAGTTCAAGGAAGGTGACTATGTATTTTTGAAGATATCGCCCACTCATGGTACCATCATATTTGGGGGCAGAGGCAAGCTGAGTTCGGGGTACATAGAACCTTTTGACATCTTGGAGCGAGTTGGCGAAGTGGCTTATCGTCTTGCATTGCCTCCATCATTAGAAGAAGTGCACGACATATTTTATGTATCACAGTTGAGAAGATACGTGGCAGACCCTAGCCACATGCTCGATCATTCAGAGATTACAGTCGGGTCCAGTTTATCATATACGGATCAGCCAGTGGGAATACTCGATCGCAGTGAGAAGATTTTGAGGGGAGAGACTATTCGACTGGTCAGGGTTGCATGAAAGCATCATTCGCCAGGCGAGTCTATCTGGGAGTACGAGGATTCCACTCAACAGCATTTTTCGTATTTATTTGAGGACCAAGGTATGAATTTATGTACTTCATTCGATTACCTGTTTACTTTTTAAATTCTCGTAACTCTCATTCATGCTTTACTTTTAATTTCGGGGACAAAATTATTCTAAGTTGGGAAGGATGTAAATCCCCTCAAATTATTTTAGGTAGACTAGATAGGGTTAGAAATTTTGGTTTAGCATTAGGGTGTTTGAGGTTTAAAAAATAGGCTACGTTGACTAGTTCTTTAATTTAAACCCTAGGTGCACCCTACCGTTGCTACAATATTTGGAGCCCAACGACAGCCTTAATGTCCAACAAATTGATGCACTCTTGACTTGACAAGCCAACCTAGGCGCTGGACATTTCTGTCACTCACAAACACACTCCCTTGTAGTCTAATTTAATTGCACAACTTTCCAGTCCCAAAATTAATTCTTTAATCATATGTCGCATACCTATGTCGTTGCTATCGATTTGGGGACACAAACTCAACCTGTTTTGCCGAACCAATTAAAGGGGCTAAGACTAATACCAAACCTACACCGTTCATGACCTTTGTGTCACTCCTAATTGAGATCACATGTGCCCCTATTTAATTTAAGAGCACGTGATACTTTATTTAATTAAATTAGGGATACCAACTTAAACTTAACCCCAATTTAACCCAATACTCCTTTCATGAAGCCCATGCAAAATACACAATATCCCTTCACCCTACATAACACCAAATACCATATCCCCCACCAAATTTCCACCACTTTTCTTTCTTATAAAAATACCTAAAAGTTAAGGGACTTATTAGCAAATAAGGTGCTAAGTGTCACCACCCTATTGGTTAAGGCCAATGAAGAAACCCCCATCCTCTCTTGGACCAGTCAAGTCACCCTCTCTCTCCCCATTTGTTTTGTAAAAAAATTTCATGGTGAATCAAGGCCCTTGATTCAAAATGCACCTTCATCTCCACTACCCATTCTCCTATAAAAACTCCTCTTCACACAATTCCCAATGAGCCGGCCCAAATCCCTAGAAACCTAGGAACCTGCCCCCCTCTCTCTCTCTCTCCTCCCTCTTCCTTCAGCCGAGTGGTTCTTCTCCTTCCCACTTCTTCTTCTTTTTCTTCTTCTTCTTCACTTCTTCTCCTTCTTCACTTCTTCTTCTTCTTCAACCCGCAACCGGCCGAGCATTATTGCTACTTTACCTGCTTCTTCTTCTCCGGTCGAGCATTACTGCTACTCCACCCGCTTCTTCTCCTCCGGCCAAGCTTCACCACCCGCTGCCATCCTAGCAACCGGCCTCCTCCAGCAGCAGCACCGCATCCGCTGCTACTACCACCATCGCAGTGACTCCACCACGTCCCCTCGTACCACCACTACCACCACCTCCACGGCCAGCACCACCGCGCTCATCACCACCCTCACACCTCCACCCGCCATCACCAGCATCACCCTCGACCACCACCTCCACCCGCCATCACCAGCACCACCCTCGACCACCACCTCCACGGTCAGCACCACCACGACGACCACCTCCAGCACCACCACCTCCACGACCAGCTTCACTACACCCACGACCCCCACCTCGAGCAACACCTTCCTCATACAGTCGAGCACCCCAACTACCTCGGTTGACATGTGGGCCACCCCTGTGGTCGACGCCATCCCTGACCGGAGCCGCAGCATCGCCAATGCTACCACTCGCAGCCACCGGGGTAACTCCTCACCCTTCTCATTTTTAGTATAGTTATGTTGTTATGCTAAGAGAACCTAGTTAGGGTTAGGGTTCATGAATACTACATGTGAGTTTTTATGGTGGATATTGAGGAGTAGCTATATATATATATGAAACGGTGTTAGAATAATATAATGAAGGTTTTTTAATTAAGAGCTTGATAATTAATAATTAATTTATTTGAGGATGAATAAATTAAATGTACATAATAACGTCTGTGAATACAAGGATGGTATGGTTGAGGATGAGCATAGCTTGAACGACTGAAATCACTGTGATAAATATTAGGAGATTGGAGATTTGGTTGATGACGTTATACTGATTATTGATCATATTTGATGCAACATTCCTTTAGTCAACTTGGGTCAACCCTCTAGTTAGTGTCTATGTGAGCTATATGTAACTAAGACTGAAGCCTATGCTAGACGTGTGTCATATCTTATTTTAGAATAGCATCGTGATAGTTTATTGATTAATCTTATATATTGTCTCTAGGTACTTCGGGATCCGCGGACTTGGACGTTGTACTGGAGCCCCACCTTCAACATCCGGATCCAGGCAAGTGTACATTGTCATCCAGTATTTTAGTTACAGATTTATTATTTATTTTATCTATGTATTGTGTGCACTTTGGATCAGAATCGTTACTTAGCATCCCGGTCATAACCGGGTACAGACGTTCATTGGTAACGTCTGGTAACGATTGATAGATGTTCGTAATACCTTGATGTACCTACTTGGTTATACCAGAACCCTAGGACAAATTCAGACACTGTCATCGTGCCAGATTTCTTGTATCCTGATACTGACAACATAACTGGAATCTGTGATGACTTTATGTTCATGATTGTTGATAGTTATTTCAGTATGATAAGACTATTAGATAGAGGTTCAGGTTCAACGAATACTCGTTGACCGCTTTGGGAGAGAAAGATAGTTATTAGACGTTTGGGCTACTCTGCACACGCTATATATATGTATATGTTCCTAGTTAGGTAGTGTTCCTGTATTCGAAGTCGTAGTATCACCCATGTGACTATGTGATCGGAGCTACGGTACGTCCCTTGTGTTTTTGTATTCGGAGCTACGGTTTTATATTTGGACAGCCCACACGTCAAACATTGTCTTCAAAATTGTGTCTCACTTAGGTGGTTATGCTAGATTACACCAGCGTTGCACTTGTTTCTTTCTGTTATACTATGACATACTATTTTTGTACCTTGTTACGTCCCTCTGAGGACCTGGTCTCCTGCCAGTTTTTGCAGCATAGACGATTACGGAGCCTTTGGAGTTGCTGATGGATTTGTTTGTCTTGCAGGCATTGGTACCAGGTACTTATATAATTTCTACCGGAGTTATGGTTATTTATTCATATTGCTTATTTTCTGCTAGTATAGTCCAGTATTTGTAGACTCATATTATTTTCTTCTAGTCTATTCGGACGAGTGTAGAGTGGGGTGCACACCATGATACATGTTATCCTTTTTTATTCCATATCCTTGTGGGTTGAGACATAGACATATAGACCGTATTTTTTAGATAGTAACCCTCATTTACAGCTTATACGTATTCAGAGTCGGAATAGAGTCCCCTTTATACGTAGCTGGATATTGCCACATGGCCTAGTCCCTTGTATTTTTTGGACTGGGGCATGACAATATCTGACATTACTCCTCATGAACTCTGGTTCAAGGTCAGACCCAACTTGAATGTCATTCGAGTGTGGTGGTGTCTGGCGTATGTGAAGCTTCCAGACCTCAAGATTCAGAAGCTGAAAACAAGAACTATGAAGACCATATTTCTGGGCTATGCTGATAAGAGTGATGCTCAGAGGTTCCTTGATATCGAATCTAATCATATCATAGAATCTCGCGACGCAAAATTCTTTGAAGACAAATTTGCTAGGCATAAGAATGTTGTTCTCGCGGATGTCCTGGAGAATGCTGCTAGCACAAACGAGGCAAGTACCTCTCAGAGAGAGTAGTCCAAGAAAAAGTTGTCGTTGATGAGACAATATTTGAATCAGAACCGGCTGAGAAGAGAGAAAAGCGAGTGAGAAGGCCGAAGGACTTTCGGAGAAGACTTTGTTACCTATCATGTGAAAGTTAATCCGCTTACCTATGATGAGGTAATGAAGACCAGAGATGCTATTTTCTGGAAAAAGGCTATCCATGACGAGTTTGACTCGATAATTTCTAATAATACTTGGAAGTTAGTCGGTCTGCCTGAAGGAGCTAAACCCATCGGATGCAAGTGGATCTTTAAGAAGAAGATGAAAGCAGACGGAACTGTTGACAAGTTCAAGGCTAGGCTAGTGGTCAAGGGGTTTTCTCAGATACAGGGGATTGACTACTTCGACACCTATGCTCCCGTTGTACGGATGACTACTATCAAGATGTTGATTGCTCTAGGTGCTATTCACAGAATGGTTATTCATCAAATGGACGTCAAGAAAGCATTTCTAAATGGTGAACTGACTGAGAATATTTACATGCAGCAGCCAGAAGGGTTTGTCGTCAAAGGTCTTACAGTCTATGTTGATGATATTGTAATTACTAGAGACGATACTGTGGAGATCCAACGGCTGAAGAAAAGGCTTGGAGAGGAATTTGAAGTTAAAGATCTGGGGCAGTTGAAGTACTTCCTCAGAATTAAAATTGCAAGGTCACGAAAGGGTATAGTACTTTCTCAATGAATGTATGCTCTGGACCTTCTTTCAGAGACAGGAATGCTGGGTTGCAGGGTTGCTTCTACTCCTATCGAGCAGAATCACAAGTTGTGTGATGAGGGTGGTGATTAGGAGAGTAAGGAGCAATATCAAAGATTAGTTGGTCGGCTCATATATATCTATGTCATACGAGACATGATATTACTTATGCCGTGAGTGTGGTGAGTAGATATATGCATGATCCCAAAGAGCTACATATGGAGGCAGTTCGCAGAATTCTCAGGTATATTAAAGGAAGTCCAGGAAAGAGATTATTGTTCAGAAGTTCTGGACATCTGAGAGTTGAAGGCTACTGTGATGTCGATTGGATGGGTTGTATGGACGATCGCAGGTCCACTACAGGTTATTGTGTTTTTGTTGGAGGCAATTTTGTATCTTGGCGCAGCAAGAAGTAAGATGTAGTGGCTAGGTCTACAGCTGAGGCCGAATACAAGGCTATAAAAGATAGCATGTGCGAAATGATGTGGGTGAAAAGCTTGTTGGCTGAGATGCATTTGTTTAGAGGAGACTCCCTACAACTTTAGTGGAGATTGATCGGCAATTGATATTGCAAACAATCCAGTTCAGCATGATCGCACCAAACATGTGGAGCAGTTGAATAAAAAAAATTTGACTTTGAACTATATGAAATCAGCGGAACAGTTAGCTGATTGTTTAACTAAAGATTTAGATCCTAGAGAGTGTGATAATTTTTGTAACAAGATGGGGATGATTGATATATATCGCCCATCTTGAGGGGGAGTGTTGAGTAATGGGGAACTTATTTAGTCCCACATCGGATAGAAAATAAGGAGGAGGCAAGCCTACTCCTATATATATATATACCCCATTTCTTGAAAGTAAATCAATCAATTATTTTTTCTATACAAAAACTAACTCTAACTGACTGAGCTAATTGATTGGCTGAGCTGTCTTGATTGGCTGAGCTGTCCAAGTCTGCTACTGTTGATGGGAGGTACTGAGCTTAACAGAATGGAGTGTGGAGTTTATAGCTACTAGTCATTGGTACATCTCTGATACTGGACTGGAATGGCTTCGGTGTCTGATACTAATAACAAGAGTCGCGCTAGCGTGCTCAGAAGCATTGCCCAAGGAGTAAATTATATATAGAGAGTTGGAGAACCAGTCATAGGAAATCTCTAAAGCAACCCACCAATAAACAAACAATTCAAATGCTCAAAATCTACAAGAGAGAAATGTTTGCATTTTCCATAATCGTCCTTGATTGCATTATCAAAATCCAAACATGAAAGCTGGCATTATAGTCGTTTTTTATATGCTGTGCATTATCGTTGTGTTAAATTTCTCACGCATTTTATTTGGGTGAATTTCTTTGAGCTAACTTATGGTTTTTAAACTAATGTAAATACATTTGTCATAGCTCGGAATTCTAACAGTATAAATTATTAGTACTCTAGTATAAGTAATATTTGAATTTACATGCTTTGCGGATAAGTAACATTAGAATTCATGATCGAAGTTGCTTAATCTTTGGCGTTTACTTTTGGTTTTATTTAAAGTGATTCTTCAGGTTTCTCTCATTCTTCACCTTTCATGTAATAAAGATATTTATAGATTATTGCACTAGCTCGTATGTTACTCTTTTTCATCTTTTAGAATGGCAGAATGCGTCTTTATGGTGGGGGCACAAATCACAATATCATCGTGCAATGGTAGAGTTCTGCCTTTTGATCCGAGGTTTCAGGTGTCCTCCAGTTACCAGGGAGGAAATTGTAAATGCATGTGGAGTAGAGGATATTTATGATGGTACCAACTTTTTCAGGTACTTTCCATTTTCACCTAGAAGTCATCCTTATTATGTACTTACTAGTATATACGCACGTACGTTGCACGTATTTTATATTACTTGAAAAAAATAATAGTTTATTAAAAGAGCAAACGATAATTTCTTAATTTTATTATAGGTGGAAATATAATAGGCAGGAGCATGAAAGTTGAGAGAAATTAAATGACGGGAATAGAAAATGTTTCTCTTATCTCTTGGGTTCATGTGCCTACTTTGCATGCATACTTTATTAACTTTTGTTTTATTCTCCAAACTACCTACTTTGCATGCATGCATATCTTTGTTTTATTAACTATCATTTTCCAAGTTGTCTCATGCATGCATACATACATTTAATACGTATTTAATTACTGTTTTTAATTACTTAGATATCCTTATCAATGTTAATACGTATTGAAATGTAATGAAAGATATTTTTGGAACGAAAAACTTTCACGGTGAAGCCTAGTTTTGGCATTATATAGTAGAATAGATTTATTTTTTTTAAAACAATAACTATGGTCTCTGAATGTTGTCATTGCATGTAGAACTGCTTGTGTAATCGTCGTTGAAAAATCTAGTGACACCTTTGCAAGGGCAGAGCCACCTTAGTGCTAATTGGAATAAGCTAACCTTGAGTTTGGATCTTCTAGGTTCTCCGTAAAGCGCTACTAGTGAGCATCATCACAAGTAGAAGAATTGTCATATTTCTCATTCATGGAGCCCATGCAAACAGAAGAAACTGGAACTCTGTAGTTCCATACAAATTGACAGTTCATCAGATGAAGAGCATCACTTTCACATGCCAGGTTGTTCTAGTCTTTGTGATTTTATTATCCTGTAAATAGTATTAACCTTTGTCTAATATCCTGTCTTGTTTTGCTCTCTCCATGGAACTGATTTGTAACATGTTGTTGTGTTATGCAATGTAATATTTTTCTAACCACAATGCTTGTAGTTCCAGGGATTCGACCATTCAGATGCCTCGTGTGAAGGTGAGCGCGGAGCAGAACATGCTAATTATTTGTAACATGTTGTTGTAGTTCCTGTTACTAGTTTTGATATATATATATATATATATATATAATTTTTTCAGAAGTTAAAAAGAACAAAGAAACTAAAAGAAATTGTTACCGGCCTTCGGGGAAGTCGTGCACGAAGCACTGCCCTAAGAGTTGATCCGAGGTCTATGTGCAGACGTTTCTCGGAAGCTCCTACTGGTAAAATCCTCTGACTACCGGGTTCTCTTTGTTGCACACAACTCGGAGAGAGAGACCGAACTTAGCTCTGTCCAGAGCAAGAATTTGGTGACCAGAATGTGGTTTGAGAGAGAGATTTCAGTGGAAATACTTCACTTGGAAGTGCTCATTGAATGTCTGTCAGTCAATGGGCTTCAGAAGCACCATTTTTTGTGCTGCCTACCAATCTCAAGCAAGATCTGATAGCTGTAGCTTTACGACTGGTACCTTCTCATCATCTGGGGTCTTGGTTGCATCCAGGATGTCCTCAAAGTCCTCAAGCCAAGAATCTGCTAAAACTGCATCTTGCGTGCCAAAAAACTTGGCTGGGCACATACGACTAACATTGGTCACCGCGTTGTGTGTATAACGCCCACCGCACTCGAGTGCTACTCTAACTCCCTGGCAAAGTGTAGTATTGGTCTATTCTTGTCATTGCTGAAACTGTTGGCAGAGTTGGACCACTTGTTGCTGAAGCTAGAGTTGTTGTTGTTATTGTTGTTGTTGTTGTTGTTGTTGTTGTTGTTGTTGTACCATCATCATGGCTTGGATCATCTCTAACATAGCATGCATGCATGCATGCATGCCCTGGTTGTACTGAAAGAACTGGTGGTATTGTCTGGGCTGGCTGGGCTGTTATATATGACGGAGCATGCTGAGCTGGCTGTTGAAAAGCTACTGGCGCTTACCCTTGGTTTAATATCAGGATCTGGCCCTGGCCTACTGGATCTTGTGGAGTTATCGGGGCAACAGAACCCTCAAAAGGAGGAGCAGGTAGGGTGTCCCTTGAAGGATAAGGACACAAGAATATCAACAAGGGACGAGAATGGAACAATTATGTCAAGCAAGCTTGAAGTCCAAGGAGAGCGAGAAGTGCATGTTGCAAGTGTAGTTCAATCAAATATAAGTAAATGATTGAGATTATAACAAGATGAGTCCTCCCACAAGTATAATAAAAGACCTGCATGGGCCACCAATAAAACCTTGTCACGCCCCTGTAAACCCCCTCACCCAAAAATAGGTATCTTGAGTGTATTTTGTATTTCTTGTATTTTTTTTAGATTATTTTTCAAAACCATTAAAATCTAATAATTTTATTAGGACACTTCACCGTGGTTTGGACATTAATGATATAGGATAGCCCCAAAATATGTATTGCCCATCATAGAAAGTAGTCTACACAGGAGACACTACCTGCAGGATCCTTTCGGGGCACACAAAAAATCGATCCCATGGCATTAGTATGACCTTAGTGTAACAACCCTAGATTAAGTGTAAATATTTAGATATTAAATATATATAATTTATTTGTGATTATTTTTCTATCCCAACTTCCTACAATTAGCAACCCATAATTCCCCGTGCCAAGTTAGGCATTTTTTCCTTTTTATAGATTTGCATATTATTTACTATTACCTATTTTGTGTATAACCATTTAGTTATTTACTTAGTTAATTAGATAATAAAATTATTTAATTTATTATATCTAGATAAATATCTAATTATTAATTGCAAAATATTTAATAAAATATTTTGGGTGTAGTATTGTATTAAAACTTTACAAAATAATTTTCTAGAATTTATTCGGTGTGCAAATATTATTTTTGGATTTTTTTTATTTATATATGTGAATATATGTTAATAAATATATGGTTATTATAAATAATAATAATAATGTGAGTACTAATAATGGTAATAAATAATAATAATAAAATCTATACCTAAAACCCTTAACCTAACATATTCCTAACTATTCCTATTACTAAAACCCATCCCCAGCAGACCCCCTCCCCGCGGCCTCTCTCTCTCTCTCTCTCCCCCTCTCTGTGTATATATATATACATATACACATATACATACAACTAATCTTCCAAAACCTAACCCTAATCTCTCAAACCCTACCCTAGCCCGACGTCAGCGCCGGCGCCGCCGCCCCCACGCTGACCGCCGCAACACCCCGGCGACAGCCGCCGCCGACGTCCGCCGATCAGTGCACGCGCGCGTGCAGCAGCACACTCCGATATCCCATCTTCAAGGTAACATATCTCCCTCATCTCTCATCCTTTTCTCGAGCGGTTTATCCGTGTACGTTCACAACCTAATCCTCTAGGATTTTTATTTAAGCGGGACGAGTTTTCGTGTCCTGGATTGGTCGAAAAATTGACCAAAAAATGGCCAAAAAATGACCAAAACAGTCCAGAAATTTTGAACCAAACGCCCATGTTCATGCCTAATTTGCCACCAACCTGTTTAATATTTTTGAAATATAATTCAAGGGTTTTCTTCTCTATATAACCAAGAATTTAACTGTTCTTTTACTTTTTGTTAGTTTGCTTTAATTGTTAAATTATTCGGCCTCCAAAACGACCAAAAACTTAATATTTTAAAACTGAAAATTTGTGATACGGAGCGTGCCCCGCCAAACGGGACCACCCTGTCGCGTACCAATTGTACCAAAAGACACGTATGATATGTTCTGATGTGTGAGCTTTTACGGAAACTGATTCGGACGTGTGTGCTCGTCGGAATCAACCAGTATCCATAAAAAGTCCCTATATCACAACTTTTGCAAAATATCGTACCATTTTGTGTACGCTCGTCAGAATACGATAAAACTTGCATCATTGGATTCGTGGTATCAGTTGGTCCTGTGACCCAAGTTTTATGCGATTCCAAGATAGTTGATCAAGCCGCCTATTTGTGGGCCCCACGGTTGATTTTTAGGGCAAATTTGTGATCGGCCCACCGGAATCCAAAATTGGACATACCGTTGAGTTCGTATCAATATTTAAAATTTGTTTGACCTATAATTTATCCTATTTAGAGACCTTTACCTCTGGCATATTTTTTGGTGCAAAGTGGCTCACATGTGGACCCCGCTTTGACCTAAAATTACCGTTTTACCCCTGTGTCCAAATTGGACGAAAGGGTAGTGTTTTCTAGCTATCTCACTTTTTCTGGGAATGTTGGTGATGTTTATTTCAGTATCCGAAGATGTTTATTTGGAGGCCATAGTTTCTGATCTTATGTACTTGACGTCTGGACCCTTACACTTTACAGATTGCTTGCCAAGCAAGTATACTTTGCCATTGTACTATAATTTATATTTTATATGATGCATGTATTTTATTTCTGTTATTTAGTTCATATATTTTAACTGCTATATAAATTGTGCGTCCAAGAATAACTTGGGTGCAACAACGGTGGCGTCGTATTTTGTCTTTATTATATATTATGCATGTTAACCTAGTTTTACGAGATCGCCCATTTAGTATGAGGCATTCTTATGTTTTATTTGGCCGTAACACATTTCTTACACGAATTGTGAGTCTCATATAGATCACAGACTTATGTATTGACTGATCATTAGTACGTATGGGACATGCGATAGGAAGTAACTGCTAATAGACATATGTTAGAAGACTTGGCAGTTATTAGAGGTCTCATCGTATCATGGATATGACATGCTTAGAGCATAGGGTGGAGAGAATAACAAGTAAGGCATTTAGGCTCCTTTGCACTTTTCTTGTGTAACCCGTACGCTCCGTCAGAGATGCGCGGTCATGATGACCACTATATATATTATTATTATCAGGCGGCCTCTGAGGTTCAAAAGATGTCATGCTTTGTAGGCCCCTAAATCTCCGAGAGAATTATGCTAATCCTATTTTGGCCAGATAGCCCACTTGTTGGAAAGTTGTTCTCAACGTGCATTCACATAGATGGTTAGGCGACCCTTGGATGTTTATTTTTAGTACTTTATTGGCATGCTTCTATGTATCTTGTTACGTCCCTCTGAGGACCTGGTCCCTTTCCAGGTGTAGACGATCATGACTATTTGTAGGAGCATGGATCAGGACTTGCTACTTCGTTATCTTTCGAGAAGATCTTTCCTTCGAGCCTCTCTGATCATTAGTTGATACTCTTAGTGTGGTTACTTTTATATTCTAGTTTGATAGAGGATTTGTCTCCACCCAGCTACTTGTTCTTATCAAGCATCTTATACTTGATTCAGTTATATAGTTCATTGGCTATTCATTTCTTTATGATTCTGTGGATGAGATTTAGTTATGCCCTGTGACTTATGACAAATATATACCACTTGTGAATTATTGTTCATATTACAGCTTACGTGTGTATTATGGTTTCCATATATTGGAGTTGCCATATACATACGGCTGGTATGTTTACGTATTCCTAGTCCTACGTATTTTGGGACTGGGGTATGGCATATTTTTGTGGTGGCCCATGCAGGTCGAGAGTATATTGTCTCGGTTACATCACTGTATCGAGCAAGCCTGCAAATAGGATTAGAGTATAGGATCTCATCCATATTTGACTATGACTCACCTTCCTTCCAACCCATTCTATTTAAATAATTGTATCTTGCTTGATTCATGTACTTTCCTAATAGTTTCTTGAGTATAGCCTTCTGCTAGAATATAGGAATCCTTATTGTTATGATGATAATTAGGGTAATATTCCTACTAAAAATACAACTAGAATATTGACACATTAGTAAGTTTAGAATACCTAATGAACCCTAGCATCCCTTACCTGTAGATTAATTGACCACCATCCCTTGATATATTTATGAAGGACTTGAGAGAAGTATAGACACTACTAGAGTTAGTTAGAAATTTGACCATATTGTTTGGCCCTAGTATTGAGGAACCAATAAAAATCCAAGGTTGAATATTAGAACTAAACCTAACTTTCATAGTGAGATAGTATTAGAGAACTATAAATTAGATTCTTGTCTTGATACTAGCAGAACAGTACCTTAGGAAACTAAGAGGAATGAATAGAATATTTTTCTTGATCATACCTCGAACACAGAGATTAGCATACCGCCTTCCCCTTAGAAAACCGTGATATTATCAAGAGTCTCTCTATTTAATTTCATATCTTGTTCCTCCGAAACCTTAACGCTCGCTAATTGTGCGACGACTATAATTTTCTTTCATCTTTTAATTTGTGCCACCTAACCCTTCTGATTGCAGGCCAAGTGATTTTCTTTTATGTTAAGGATATATAGTTTGCTAGGATTATAGTTGTTAATCTTAAATTTTGAAATTATGTGCTTAGTACTTGATAATTTGATTTGTTCATTTAGATTATGATTTTCCTTTATTTTTAAATCAAGTAATCTGTTCCACATATCTCTATATAGGTTATATCATCTTTCACTTGAGAGCCAGTAACTTCTCCATTCTTAGTATTAACACTTTTGCTCTATAAACACTATGATTAAGACTTAAGGTGACCATTACCTATGGAGTTTTATAATACAATAGGATACCCTAATGAGTACCAAGATTTTTGTCTCGTATACCCCAATAAGAGTTTCTAATTTATTTACAAGGACAAGATTATTTTATAGAATCCCCTTAAGGCAGTTACAATATTAGTTAACTCTTATAAGTTTGATAGTATGCCTCATAACCTAGTAGCACATAGTCCTTTTGACCCATTAATGAAGTATAATTGAATGACATCAACTATAGACTTACATAAGAAGATAGTGTTTATCCAGACTGTAGAACTTAGAGGCCCATACCCCTATTTGGTCGACTAGAGACTTAGACAAGGAGTTAGTATGGCAACTGTTGAGGCACAACACCGGAAGAGTCTTATCTTCTTTGTGAATTTGAATTATTTTGTACCTTCTTTCATCATAATCCAGCGTACTTATATTTTTTGGACTACCTTGACTTATGCTGCTATTATAGCATAGTTTTGCACGCAATAAAAAAGGGACGCATAGCTCAGGGCCCACATGGATGACTCGGCTGCATGCTCCTGTGGGCCGCATGCTCCTCTAGGCTGTATGTTCTACTGGGCCGCATGAAATCAGGAACTTAGAGAAATTTCTTTCGTTCAAGTTTTATGTGTTTGGCCAAGGGGTGCATGTGCAGATTAAGTCATGCATCCAACATGATTAACGCATACTGAGTTTGGAGCGAGGAGTCCAGGCCGCATGCCAAGCAGGCCGCATGGTGCTCCTTCGTCCCAGAACAGCAAGTTTTAGTCATGAAAAAGCTCCAAGTCTGAAATCTATTTCCTCTATAAAATCCTCGTTTCCAGGCCAAATCCAGAGAAGTAAAGTTTTAAACCACTTGAAATCAGATGCTCTCTCACATAGAACAACTAGTTTTGAAAAACAAGTTTAAGAGATCAAATATGTCATACACTGCTCCTAGAATACTGGATAAATATGAGGACTAACATGGCCAACCGTACCTTGCAGAATACCAAAATAAGCAGCAATATGATAAGGTTGTCTCGAAGACAGATGGGTGAACTCTAGCATGTTATGACGTCAGTCATAAGGCCGACAAATCCTATTATCTCAATCTAGCAACACAAGTACAAGAGTATATCATACATGAAAGTAAAGAGGCATCCCAAATTATTGGTCACATATGATCATAAAGCTAGTGAATACAAACTGCTGCACTAGTAGAGTTTAATAATACATGATCAAAATATACCAGCTATGGTCTAATATATATATCATGTTGACCGCAGTCTCAAAAATATATAAGGAACTAACTCTGCCCCTTGCTATACACCACAAAAAAAAGTAATCAAGACGAGGGGTGGAAGAAGGAAACACACTTGCGAGCTTCGATCGCAGTCCTACGAGTACGAGACATCTTGCTATAAGCGCGGTGGATCCGATTTCTCTTCGGGGTAACCTGGTCATGCAAAGCCAGTGGGGTCAGAAACCCCAAACAACAAGTACCACAAAGGAGCTCGAGGTGATAGACCACACACATCAGAACATAAGAAGAATGAGACATATAAGAAATAAATGCAGATCGAGACTTGTACGGTACCAATGTACTTGTCTCAAGAATAATACTGGAAGAACTGATAATAAGTACAAAAATAAAAGTGAGGTGACGAGCGATAAGAGAGCATAGGAACTACTCTGGATCGGGACCACAACCCTTAGACCAAATAAGGACCGGGGTTGCAGGCCTTCACCCGAGCAGAACTTAGCACCCTCACTACGCGCTGAAAGAAAAGCAAACTACAAGACCGAGCTATACAAATAAACAACATCTAATTCACGGCCATACATGCCTACGGTTTGCTATAATTAACTAACTAGGGTTATCACAAGCCCTAATTACTAGAAATGAATTGCTAAGAATATTGCTACCACCAGCTCTGCAGTTAACCCGGATGGCCAAGGGTACACTTGTCTAGTAAATTTAAATGCACAGTCAACCATACAACAACATAACTTGTTACTTATCACAAACAGAAATTTAACTTATAAGCATAAACATAAACTTATGAATCAAAACTAGTCTTGTAAATATAAACGTGTCTTATAATCATAAACTTTTCTTGTAAAAAATAAACTTGTCTAGTAATATGCCACAGCATGCGTAAACTTGGTCAGTCATGGAGCCCTTGCCTAGCAGGGTTGTCCAAGCCGCATGGGGCCCTTGAGGATCGGGGTAGCCGGTAGCGCAATATTCTTCCCTCCCAAAATACTCTAGATAAATCTTATCTTGTTTAATCATTACTAAATTATTCAAGTTCTTGAGTCGTGGACACTTGAAAACTCCTTAAAATGATGAGTCGCGAGTACGAGCTTTTTATGAGTTATTATATTCGCGACACGCGATACACTGGACAATACTCACACTCGATTGCCCGTTGCCAAATGCAATAGATTTCATACACAATATTTCTTCGGTATCGTGAGGATTGTAAACTTGTACATAAACTGGTCTTGTGAACTCATATGCAAAACTTGTCTGGTATCATAAAATTGCATTAATGTAAGGAAGCACACGACAATAATCACTAAAAAGGAATTACTAATCAACAGGGAACACAAAATGCACACAAGAATTTTTTGCCGCATGCGCCCACTGGCCGTATGGACTCACTTGTTGTATGCACCTAATTGCCGCATGAACTCACTTGCCGTATGCACCCAATAGTCGTATGGAGTCATGGCTAAGTTCTACTCCTCAGAATAAGTGATAAAGTGACAGAAAATAATTAAAGTGTCAGTGATGTGACATAAAGTGTGATGTGACATAAAGTGTGTCAGGAATAAAAGATAAAACCAAAGAAAGACATACCAAAGTTCATAGTCATACGTCCAAGGAAAGGTGGCTGCAGGCTCTTCTTGCCGCATAAGTTCGATGTCGCATGGACTTCGATGCCTTATGGAGTGTCTTTTAGACTAAGAAAATTTCTTATTCATTCAGCGAGTTGATGCACAAAGTGTTCAAGGACACTTGTGTAGATCAGCAGTCATGCGTCCAACAAGATGGATGCATGTTGTCAGTATGCAGCAAGAGTTTAGCCATATAACCCTCTTGGGACGCATAACACCCTCAGCCGCATATCTCGTTGGCCGCATAAAGACTTCAGCTTCTCCAACAGTAGGTTCGGCCATGGCAAAAACTCCCAAAAATTAAAATCTTGTTTTCTTCATAAAAAACTCATTTCAAGTCCAAATCAGGTGAACCAAAAGCCAAAATACTCTAAATCGAAATATCTAACATAAGGAACAACTAGTTTTCAAAAATATTAAGTTTTAATAGATTAAATCCAAGAAAAACTCATAGGACACATAAAAATCCTAATCTTGAAACTCAGATCTACAGAAATTTATACATCAAAATCCAAAACTCCAAGAACTAAACATGATAAGAAACTCAAGGAGAATTTTTTCCATCAAAATATTTTTAAAACAATAACATATATATAAAAATATGAAAATTTATGATTTCACTATTGAGCAAGATGTACTTGCCTTGGGTGGCTCCTAGCCTCTACCTCTCATGGTCCAAGTCGATATCTTCAGGGCACTGCCGATTGGAGTGGGGTCAACTAAATAAAGTCTCCAATCGGCAGTGCCCTAAAGATATCGTAGAATCCACTTGACCCCACTCCAATGTACCCTTGCAGGATTGGAAGTATACCTGCTAACTGTGACAACTGTGTAAGTGATGTCTGGCCTCATATACACCATAGCATACATAAGACTCACCACAGCTGAGGCATATGGAACCCGCTCTATATCTTCCTTCTCGTCCTCGATAGATGGATACTGGTCCTCATTGAACTTAAAGTAAGCCGCAATAGGGTTACTCAATTTCTTTGACCCGTCCATCCCGAAATGCTGAAGTACCCGATGAATGTACTTTTTTGGAGACAAGTGTAGCAGCTTGGACTCTCTCTCTCTCTCTCTCTCGGCTGATCTACATCCCAAGAATAGTCTTCGTTGTGCCCAAATTCTTCATACAGAAGGCCACGCCCAGTTGGCGCTTTAACTCCGCTATCCTAGTAGTATTTTGACCCACCAGTATCATATCATCAACATAGAGCAGTAAAATGATAAAATTATCCCCGGCAAAGTACCTCACAAATATACAGTGGTCCAACATCGTCCGTGCGTAACCATGCTCCCCTATAAATGACTCGAACTTCCTGTAACACTGCCTCGGAGCCTGCTTCAGACCGTACAAGCTCTTCCTCAACTGGTAGACCAAGTGTGACTTTTCTTTCTTACAGAATCCCTCTGGCTGCTCCATGTACAACTCTTCCTCAAGATCACCGTAGAGGTATGCCATCTTCACGTCCATTTGCTCGACCTCTAAGTCAAAACTGGCTGTCAATGTTAGCACCACCCGAATAGAGGAGTGCTTGATGATTGGCGAAAAGATCTTATCATAATCTATGCCTTTTCGCTGACAGTAGCCTTTAACTACCAGCCCTGCTTTATATCGAGGGCGAGTAGCATCATCTGTCTGCTTTACTCTGAACACCCATCGATTCTTCAAAGCCTTCTTGCCCTTTGGCAACCGTACCAGATCTTAAGTAGAGTTGGCCTCCAAGTAATTTATCTTCTCTTACATGGCCTCCATCTACTCTTGCATGTGTTCGTCTTCAATAGCCTCTGCAATGGAACCACTGGTTGACAATCTCTATCGCTCCTCCTCAATGGAACCACTGGTGCTAGTACCAACAGCCTCCTCCTCAGGAACTACCTCCTCGGTATGCTCATCCTCCTGAAGATCACCCTGACCACCATCAGCAGGCTGATGATCAAGGTTAGAAGAAACTTTATGTACTGGCTCCCCCATAACTGGATCCTCTACAATGTCCTCTAGAAACTGGTCAAAGCGAAATGACTCTAACGCAGGCAATTCCTCAGCCTCAGAAGGCATCTCGAAATCCTGAGTGTTGATCATGGTCTGATCCTCGACAAATACCACGTCCCTTCTTCTGTAGAGCTTTTTTCCCACTGGGTCGTAGAGTTTATAGACAAACTTATCCCAACCATAAACAACAAAGACGTACCACCTCATTTTTGGCTCAAATTTGGATCTCTCATCCTTCGGTACATGAATGAAGGCCTTGCAACTAAACACTCGCAGGTGATTGTATGATGGATCTTTGTCATACCATACTTTGTCAGGTATATCACCCTACAAAGAAGCACTAGGAGATAAATTAATAATATAAGCAGTTGTATAAAGAGCCTCACCCTAATAGCTGTGCGAAAAGTTTGCTTCTGACAGCAAACATCGTACCCTCTCCATCAGCGTCATATTCATCCGGGATATGACGAACATCTTTCAGAACAAAAATTGCACCCATCTTTGTCCTCAAATGCATATCTCCAATGGCAACTGCCTTTGACACATCTCCATTGCCCATCTTCAACACTCCGCAGTCGCATGTTGTGTAAGTAGCAAATAGTGCCCTATTATGAGATACGTGCGCTAAAGCACCTGAGTCCATCATCAAATAGTTGTCATCATAGGCGAGGTTTATAACTACCGCATCACCTATAATGATCAGATCGCATCTATGTGTCGAGGCCGTCGATGTAGTGCTCTCATACTGCTTTCTCTTGTCGCCCTTCTTCTCTCTCTTCTAAGCGTAATAGTTTCGCTTAATGTGGCTCTTCTTGCTATAATGGTAATACTCAAAGTTCTTATACCAATGCTTAGACTTGCTCTGCCAGTAGCGGTAATTGGAACCGTTTTGGTTTATCATGCGCACCGGCTTCGCATCCAACTCTCCTCTCTGGTTTGTCTGTCAACTCCTAACACCCTTCTAAAATTTTAGAACCTGGCTCTAATACCACACTGTTGGAAACGGAATACAGAAACCATTCCCCAAACCAGAGAGTATCTGCAAGAGAACTAAGAAAAATGCACAAAATAAAAAATACCAAACACAAATCACAGAAACAAAGATTTTTACGTGGAAAATCCAGATAGAAAAAACTACGGGACGATCGGAGTACAATCCTGAAGAACCTCCACTAATAGAATAAAGAGATTACACACTCTACAAGCTCTTCACCGATCCAACACTGATCACCGCAACTCTTTGGAACAGAAAATAGATTACAACCACGAAGAAAAAAGATAATGAGAAATATCCCAAATTGATCTCCTTCTCCGAAACGGCCTCCAATCCTTCTTTCTCCTCTCCAAAATTGCAATGGCACTCTTGCAATATTTTTTCCTCTCTAATTTTTTTTCTCTTATTGTTATATAAACTCTTGCATGAATTAGGATTTCCATATGAAAATCTACATATGGAAGCCAAAAATATTTATGGAAATCTAATTACATTCAATCATATATTTAATGGAAATCAAATCATAAATTAGCTTACCATAAATTAGAAATCTAGTTATATGAAAAGTTAATATATGAAAGATCCAATCATAAATATATAATTAAAGTCAAAGATGGAAATCCAATATAATATTTGCTTACCATAAATATTCTAATACACGGTGCTCGATGCGCTTTCTGAGCTTTTCCAACACACGGATGGCGCTCGTCGCACTCCGGAGTATTCTCCACATAGGTTGGGAACCCCACCCACTCCAACATATGGATCTTTTATAAAATTATAGGTCTCCGGTGGAGCTGCTGAACTGCATCGGGTACGTGTGCCCGATGCACAGTGCGGTGGCGGCAGCGAGGCTAATGTTAGTTTTTTTAATATTAATTTATTTTAGTTTTACTATTGTGAGTTGCGCTCTTGTGTTGCGTAGTCTAATGATTAGTCATAATTGTGTGGCCGTCAATGAGATATAGATTGTAATGGTATTACAATTTTAGCATTTAGAGGATTATTTTGACCTCTATTTGATTATATGTATAGGTTGTCTCTAGTATTAGATGTTAGTCCCGAGGCTTAACCAAAGATGGAAGAACGCGTGGTCGAGATCAGAGGTTCACACAAAAGTTCCCACTCTGACTATTCTCGATTTTCACGAAAAACTATATAATGATTCTGATTACAACTTGCTCTCAAGATTACAACAAAATCAGAAAAAATAAACTTCTCGTTCTTCCTTGCACTCACAATTGCAGATGGACAAAACAAAATTACAACTAGCAGAAGAGAAGAGAAAGGAGAAGAAGGAAATTTGCGTGCTGGGATGATGAAGATCACCGTTGCTCAAAGCAAGATTTGCCCCCACACGATCTGCTCTCAGGAACCAGCAAGTTCACGTAGAACTTCTGAAATGCTCGATGTCACCTCCTTGCTTGGACTCGCACGAACTTCCTGGACTTTAATGACAGCTTCAGCAGCAACTCTCTTCCTCTCCCAATTTTTGAAGTAAGTCCTCAAATAGGATTTGAAGAGAGTATTTATAGGCATAGTGAGCAATCCCTGATCCTAATCCTGGCTGTCCATCAATTACAAAAAGATTGGAATAAATTTAATGCATATCCCACAAGATTCGAATGAATTAAATTTAAATCACATATGATTGATTTGAATTAAATTCAAATCCCACATAATTAAATTTAAATCCTACATGATTGGAATGAATTAAATTCAAATAAAATCCCACAAATATTGAATTTAAATTAATGACTCAAATCTTTCCATAACTGATTAAATCTATCTGAAAGCAGCAAACCCACATGCAACTGCTTATGCGGCCCCGCAAGCAACCGGTCATACGATCGCTCATGCCGCAGTACATGCGGCACTGCATGTGGCCGTCCATGCGGCCACGCATGCGGCCAGCCCATGCGGCTCGCACATATCCGAGCCAGGAGCGCATCAAATGTGCACAAGCACCATGCGACGATGCTAACGTGCTAAGTGCGCCAACAAAGTGCCACTTTGCGTCCTTGAGCCCGAGTCTGAGTCGCTAAGCCCCTTTTAGCTCCTATGGAAATAATTCTAAGAGCATGACAAAAAGCATAAATTCTTTCATGAGGAGTTAATCATTTTTCTTCTTAGAAAAATATCCCCACATAGTACCCATGTGTCACACCACATCCCATGTGCACACCTCAACTCATACTAAGTATTATAATAAGATACCCACTTTGTGGTGTAGCCAATATGGGACTATTTTTATTAGTCCAAAGGTAAAAATACTAACAATCCCCCACATGTCTCAATATATGGGTTGAGCGTTCCCCACAGTAACTGCCTATCATGCATTAGGATAGATGTTATTTCGACTTGAATTTTCCCGCATGGGTCAAATAACAATATGATACAAGAAAGGACTAAGCCTTGAATTATGCACCATAGTTGCAATTATTTCCACTCATACAATGACATCAGATGTGCTTCCGGTTGCACATTGAACGTCCTGTGCATGCCTGGTTTTGGTATATATATTTTGGTTGTCTACAAGTTTTCGCTCAAGAGACGACATATATCACTTTCCATACACTATAGGTGAGTTCTTTTAAAGAGTCCTTGGCATGAAGCATTGTGCTTCCTTATGGTGCTACGTCGCTATGACATGGCCTTCTGCCGAGGTTCACTCCCTCATGTGGTTTCATTCACTATAGCATGAGGTTCACTCCCTCTTTGTAGTGTCAAACTATCCAGCATGAAGCCTTGCACTTCCTTTGCGGTGTTACGCTGTTGTGACATGGCTCGCAAAGTCGAGGTTCACTCCCTTGTGTGGTGTCACGCCACTATAACATGAGGTTCACTCCCTCTTTGTAGTGCTGCCTACTACTCTTTATTCTATATCATTAGGCTACCTACCTATGTGCTATGCTACGCCGCTGTGACATAACTTAATGTCGAGGATTTATATTTTTTACCTCTTGGTGGTGTCACGCCACTGTAGCATAGGATCTCAGTCCCTTATAGTGTTGATACTACGTGCTTCCTGCAAAGCACACCAGATATTCACTCTTCCCGAGAACTCATTAAGGCATCAAACCCATCCTTCCACAGGAAATTATTCTTCACAAAGAACAAGGAGTAGACAACAGTGATTCTAGGTCCGTAATCTCTTAATGTCTCTAAGGTCTATCCATCGTTCCTGATATTCTCCCAGTCAATGGTCCTCCCTTGAACTAATAACTAGATGCCTAGTAGATTTATCTTTGAACTAAAAGCATAAAACTAAATTGTAGGATTGCAAAGACATAATATCAGAGGTCCTCCAAGCCCATATATGTTGTGTCCTTGACTATATGTGGTGTTACGCTGCTGTGACATGACCCAAAGCCGAGGTTTACTTCCTTTTTTGGTGTCACGCTACTGTAACATGGAGTACTACCCTTCTTTATAGTTCTTGGGATCAACTGGTGCTGGAGGCCTTATATGAACAGATCTGCCAGACCCTCCTGGCTTCGATTATCAAATACTGTAATAATCTACGCTAGCTGCGCTCATTCAGTGTCCTATACTGGCCCTTGAAGCCTATCATGAATGAATCCGTCAGATTTGTCTGACTCCGATAATTAAAGAACTGTAATGATCCATGCAATCTATGCTCATTCAGTGTCCTGTGTTCTATCCACATAGTTTTCTTCAAACCATTGAAGAGATGAACAGATGCCACTACTGCAGCTTTCTGGTTTTCTCAGTATGTCGGTATCACCCGAATCTGTGTACTAACCATAAAAAGACCATCTGAGAGCTTCCAGAGCTATTATGCTTTACTTATTGCAGCTTGATAGTGCAAAGAACTCTAAGAGTAAAAATTGCTTCTTCGACTTTCACGATATAGCAGCACCACCCCTGGAGAAGTTACGTCCTCATGTGGTTCTTTCACTCTTCTTTTCGGAGCACCAACTAGCATCACCGAAGACTTCCTTCATATATGGATAACTTTTGTAGCACAGGATATACTATTGAGTTCTCTTGAGAATTCTGACGACTCTCTTCACAGCTTTCAGTGTCAACACATATACTGCTTGTGAACTAACTCAGCATCCCTACAGCAAAAGCTATGTCAGGCCTGGTGGTACACGCAGCTTGAATCATTCATCTGATGATGCTCGAGTATACTAATTGTCTGACACTTTTCCTTGGATTTGGCTTCATATTCATGTCACACCTGAGGAGTATCGTCCCTGATACCCAAAGTGTGTGATCAATATTTTATGCTGAGAGCTTGTGACTAAGCAAGCCCACCTGGCATTTGGATTATCATATATCCTCATGATGATATCAACAATCCCATGTCCTGAGTTTGGACAAAAAGGACATATTTGTTCTAGTGATACTTCTATGTCCACAACTGGGACTAGCAAGTCGTCCACATAGATGCAAATGATGATGACTCCATTATCAGCGAACTTCGTGTACACACACTTGTCTGTCTCACTGATCCTGCGATAACTTTGACTAGATGACTTGTCAAACTCCTGCTGCCATATCCTGGGAATTGCTTCAGGCCATATCGAGATGTCACCAACTCGCAGACTATCTTCAAACCTGAATGACAATAATTCTAACTGTTGTCCGTGAATCTCTCATGTCTGTCTTCCTCCAAGACTTATTATCTTTATATCAACTGATAAATAATCAGCTTATGAATAGCAGCTCCGGCAATCATTATCATGATCTATGACACCCTCATCGAGGTGCCAAAGAACTCAATCCCCTATTGTCTGAGAAAACCCTTGGACAGATAGCCTAGTCTTAAACTCAACTGTTATGTTTGCCTTCATCTTCTTCGACTTGAAGATCTGATAAGCATATGATTGGTTTAGCTCCTTCAGGTAGATTAACCAACACCCAAGTGTGGTTGAAGGTTATTGAGTCATACTCATTATTTATAGCCTTCCTCCAGAAAATAGCATCTCTGGTCTTCATCGCCTCATCATAGGTAAGCGGATTTGCTTCCACATGATAGGTGACAAAATCTTCTCCGAAGTCCTTCACTCTTCTCACTCGCTTAAATACTGGCTTTGCGAGTTCTGGTTCGATCATTATCGTTGGGATGATAACTTCTTCTTGGACTACATCATCGTTGGAAGCTTCTGCCTCATGTGCACCCACACAATTTTCTGGAATATCCGCGATAACAATGTTCTTGTGCCTTACAAATTTATCTTCGAAGAGTTCTGCGTCACGAGATTCAATGATATGATTTGATTCGATATCAAGAAATCTTCGAGCATCACTCCTTTCAGCATCACCCTGAAAGATTATCTTCGTAGTCCTCGATTCCAGCTTCTGAATCTTCAATTCCGGAAGCTTCATAGATACCAGACACCCCCTCATTCAAATAACGTTCAATTTGGGTCTAACTCTGAACCAGAGTTCCTAAGGAGTGACATCGGAAGTTGCATATGGTACTATATTCAGAATGAACGTAGCCGTCAACATAAATTCTCCCTAGAAGTAGTTTGGAAGACCCACAGTCAACAGCATTGAGTTCATCATTTCTGTCAATGTTATGTTCTTTCTTTCAGCTACTACATTTGATTAAGAAGAATACGAAGCAGTTGTCTCATTGACAATTCTATGTTCTTTGCAGAACGATGTGAATTCAATAGACCTATAATCTCTGCCTTGATCACTTTTGAGTCTCTTGAGTTGTTGCCCCATTTGATGTTCAGCCTCAACCCTGAACTTCTTGAATGCTTTATCTTTTGACTTGAGTAGATAGACGAATACGTACTTCGAGTAGTCGTCGACGAAAGTAATGAAGTACTTCCTCTTGGCCTTTGTGGAGAACTGCTTGAAGTCACAAATATCTGAGTGAACCAACTCCAGAAGATCTGTACTTCGGTTTACCCGTTTACACGAATTTCTTGTGATCTTTGTCTGAGCACAGACCTTACACTTCTCTACCTCCTTACCCCCATATTTGGAGATAAACCCTAGATTAGACATCTTACAGTACGAAGTACATGTCCTAGTCTGGGGTCCCACAAGTCTTACAATGAGACTTTTCTTATAAGCAGAAGCTCAAACATCCATTTGCTACTGAAAACTTGTTCTAAAATATGTCTCATGCCACGATATCATCATTTGGCGACTATGGATGTTCACTTTCAAGCCTGCAATAGACTTCCTGAGATTAGGTCATTGATAATCACGGGTACATTGATACACGCACTCATTTGACTGTAACTTCTCGAAGTTTATAACCATTATCCCAATTCCCAGATCTTCTGCTTGATCCTTACTTGCCATCAAGACCTTCACCACTGAAAGGTTCGACCTTGATCATCAGCTCTTCCTAAAGCACATGTGGCTAGATGCACCAGTTTTCATCCACTGGTCATCAACCACGCCATAGGACTTAACCTGCGCAATCATAACAACCAAGTTAAGTAATCAAAGGAACCAAATTTAGTTATACCTTGCTATATTGGTTCGGATTGGTTCTACTGTCAAGTTCCAATTTTAACCATGCGTCAAGTCTTGTATAGTGCAGTGACCTTCATGTGCATAGGCCACCATGCGCCAATCCATGCGCATAAGCCCCCATGCACCAATCCATGCGCATAAGCCACCATGAGCGTCCTGCATGCGCAGAGACCATTATGCGCATTAAGACACTATGCGCCCAGTTCTGCCATGCGCTAAGACTTCCAATGCGCTGAGACCTCCAATATGCTGAGATCTCCAATGCGCTGCCAAATGCCAAGTCTTGCTATAAGCCAAGGTCTGCCCCTTGTGCGCATACTCTGTAATTCTTGGTCATCTTATAATCTTTCTTCCAACTGGAATGCGCGTCCTTCAGACGCTATCTCCTCCATCCTTGGGAATGGTAAGTTCCGACAACTCACTTTCAATATTTGACAAAGGACTCATTCCCTCATCCAAATGTTCGAAGTAAATTCTGTCAATCTTCTCAAGTTTGTGAAAACTTGTGTCCAGAAGACTTGAACGGATGTTCCTCATCTTTCTTCAGATCTTGCTTTGAGATTGTTAGCTCCAGGGCTTAACCAAAGATGGAAGAACGCATGGTAGAGATCAGAGGTTCACACAAAAGTTCACACTCTGACTATTCTCGATTTTCACGAAGAATTATATAATGATTCTGATTACAACTTGCTCTCAAGATTACAAAGAAATCAGAAAAAATAAACTTCACGTTCTTCCTTGCACTCGTAGTTGCAGACGGACAGAACGAAATTAGAACTATCAGAAGAGAAAAGAAAGGAGAAGAAAGAAATATATTTGCTGTGGTGATGAAGATCACCGTTGCTCAAAACAAGATTCGCCCCACACGATCTGCTCCCAGGAACCAACAAGTTCACGTAGAACTTCTGAAACGCTCGATATCACCTCCTTGCTTGGACTCGTACGAACTTCCTGGACTTTAATGACGGCTCCAGCAGCAACTCTCTTCCTCTCCCAACTTTTGAAGTAAGTCCTCAAATAGAATTTGAAGAAAGTATTTATAGGCATAAAGAGGAATCCCTTGATGTCACCTCCTTGCTTGGACTCGCACGAACTTCCTGGACTTTAATGACGGCTCCAGCAGCAACTCTCTTCCTCTCCCAATTTTTGAAGTAAGTCCTCAAATGGGATTTGAAGAGAGTATTTATAGGCATAGGGAGGAATCCCTAATCCTAATCCTGGTCGTCCATCAATTACAAAAAGATTTGAATGAATTTAATTCATATCTCATAAGATTGGAATGAATTAAATTTAAATCTCATATGATTGATTTGAATTAAATTTAAATTCTACATGATTAAATTTAAATTCTACATGATTGGAATGAATTAAATTCAAATCACACATGATTAATTTAAATCCTACATGATTGGAATGAATTAAATTCAAATCCCATAAATATCGGATTTAAATTAATGACACTCAATCTTTCCATAACTGATTAAATATATCCGATAGCAGCGGACCCGCATGCAACTGCTCATGCGGTCCCGCAAGCAACCGCTCATGCAGCCGCTCATGCGGCCAGCCCATGCGGCTCGTGCATATCCGAGCGCATCAAATGCGCACAAGCGCCATGCGACGATGCTGACGTGCTAAGTGCGCCAACAAAGCGCCACGTTGCGCCCTTGAGCCCGAGTCCAAGTTGCTAAGTCCCTTTGGGATTTAGCTCCTATGAAAATAATTCCAAGAGCATGACAAAAAGCATAAATATTTTCATGAGGAGTTAATCATTTTTTTTCTCCTAAAAAAATACCCCCACATGGCATCAATGTGCCCCACCACACCCTATGTGCACACCTCAACTCATACAAAGTATTATATTGAGATATCCACTTGGTGTTGTAGCCAATGTGAAACTATTTTTCTTAGTCTAAAGGTAAAAACACCAACATTGGATAGGTTACATATTGTAGGTGTTGGTAGAGTCAGAACATGATGATTGGGGTGGAGAAATGCTCTTGACGTGTCATATAAATGCAGAGTATGGAGGAATTTTTTTAATTGTTGGTTTTAATGATGGTAGTAATTAATGGGGAATGAAGTTGGGTTCAAGCTGGTTTGAGTTGAGAAGGCATAGGGAATGAATGTTGTTTGTGGGGAAGTTATAGATAATGTGGGTCAAGGAATGAGGGCATTGCTTACAGGTGGTCTTCTGTTCCAAATGAATTAACACGGGTTTTAATATCAGAAACAATACATCATAAAGTGGCTACACATGAAATATAAAAAAGTTGTATGAGAGTCAGAAAAATACCTTAAAACACATGAGTACATCGTGAACTTTATTTTGACCCTCTCTTATGTGTTAATGTACTGATTGAAACCATTTACTCCAACCTATACGGAGTAAGGAATAAGATGTGGAGCAGCAATTTGATCCTTCGTCTCCAAATGTGAGACATAAGTGTTCACCTGGTGACACATGCATTGCCATTGTTACATATCTTTCAATATTCTTACATAAGCCTATTGAGGGGATCTAAGTCGGAACAAATTGCAAGCCCCTAGGTACATACAAGGTTTTGCTCCATAAAAGACTATGAACATTTCATATTGTTGGATTGCATCATGTTTTCGATTGAGCGCTCAAAAGGGGGTAACAATTGAGTTAATAATTTAGTCATGTATCATAGAAGAAGTAGGATTATGATATGTAAATAATTGAGATAGGTTCGGACTTTACTTGGAAATTTCTTTTTAAGGTAAATGAGCCCAATCTAATATCGCACCTCATGGGCCAACTCTGATTTGGGTCACACCACGTTTCCAACAAGTGATATCAGAGCTCAAGGTTACAAGGCTAGTTTGGGTGGCTCTAATTGGTACGAGACAGATTGTACTGAATGTTTATGTGTATATTCGGACCGTATACCGATTTTATTGGCTTTTTTCTCAAGGTGGAGTAGGAGCATCCTCTATAAGATGGTCTGAAGGCAGATCAAACATAAGGTTGGAGGTAACTACACGGATTGGCTTCAAAGGTGGAGACGACATGTCCAAGGTGGAGAAAGACATTGTTGTTGGCACACAATAATGACGTGGATGAACGTGTCGGCTTGGTTTTGTGGTCGAACAGATCGAAATGACAATATGTAGGATCTTCTGGGTGCTCTGCTGGCGATAACGAGCATGGTGCTCGGCTAGCAGGAACAAACAAAGGTAGACGGGGTGTGCTTGGTTGCTCGGTCAGCAGAAACGAGTTAAGATAGAAATTGTTAGATTGTATCTCGTTTCCGGTTGAGCCCTCAGAAGGGAGTGGCAATGGAGTTGATAATTTAATCTCACGTCGGATAGGAATATGAAGTGTATATAATTGTGATTGATTCAAGCTTTACATGAAAATTTTCTTTTAAGACATATAGGCCAAGTACAATATCGCACCTCATGGACCAACTCCGATTTGGATTACACCACGTTCCCAACACATATATGCCCCTAACTTCGGCAGATATACTCACAACTAAAATTTAAATATGAATGTTAAATAATTAGAAGGCAAAATAGTGCAAACTTCAACAAGAATCGGATCCTGCACCTTCGTTAATATTTTATCTTTTGCGGCTTGGTTGAATTGAAAATCTAAAATACAAATATTATAGTGCCCCCATCATTAACAACACAACAAATCCATCAGTAGACATGATAATGGTACATTTTTTTAGGGTTGAGAGCTTTTATGCCTTTAAATTTTGATTTTCAACTTATGCCGAACATTGTATATTATATAGAAATGAACATGTTTCGAGGTTCTAGAAGTTATGTACTTTTTTTTTAGGAAATTGTATCATTTAATTGCATATATATTCTTTGAAAGGATATTTTACATTTCACAGGAAATTGTTGGGAGATCAATTTAGTAGGTTTAGTAGTGGTCTTATTTCATACTTATGCAAGTTAGTCTACAACCAATCTAACTAGATTAAGAATAGCAACATACTTCAACTTATTATTCATTCATATCACAAGCGAGTTCCTCTTGTCTTCATTTATGTTCCAAAAAGCTTAAGTTACTCAAACATGTGGCCAAGCTTGATCATGCACTTTGCCCAATTGGACTCTAAGCATGAACAAGGAAATAAAAAAGTTCAAGAAAGTATAGATTCCAAAAAAAAAAAGACTCTTAGCTGAGCATAATAGGTGTGTTCTGTTAGAATACTTCAGCAAACTATAGATTAATATTGCAACAGAAGAAAACTCAGATTCAAACAATGTCAGAAGTAAAATTCAGAAATAAGACAAGCATAGGAGGCTCTCCATCCATTTCTTATTCAAGTTCCCAGTCAGAAAGTTGCAACACAAAATCAGACAATAGAAAAAATTTCTGATGCAAAATAAGTCTAAGCCTCAACAGAATCATGTGGTAGAATATTTTACAAAAATAATAAATAATAACAATAATCATGTGGTAGAAATTTTCGGTTCCTAGTATTTGTCTATCGTATTTTCTGAAGTACAATATTGCCTTTGATTTCTGAGTCAATTGAGATGTTAAGTACATGTTTGCCATAAGTTGTCATTTTTTCCTCGTATGAACTGTCAGTAGGACTGATGCAAGTTTCAGGATGTGTGAGCATTTGATGCTATGCAATGCTGACTGATTTGTTTGTGTTATATCCCGAATTGTATCTAAAACTACATAGGAAGAAGCAAATGCGTGAATACAGCCTGATTAAGCATGATACTAGATGGAAGATCTGTTCATAACATAAAAGGGTAGTTGCAGGACAACTACTACACCAGGATAACCATATGTAGATTTTTGAATAGAAGAAAAGTACAATCGAGTTTTCTGTTTGCCTATAAGGCCCATCCTTTTGCCGCGCAGTCCTCAACAAGGTTTATGCTACTTTTTTTCATTATCTTCTATTCCTACTCTTTTTAAGTAGTCCTTTTAGGAAAGTATAAATTGATTTTGTTGGAAAAGGATAACTTGAGACATGAACTGGAGATGGACCCTCATCTTCCTGTGGTGCTATTGATGGGAGGCGGCGAGGGCATGGGTCCTGTCAAGTAAACCGCAAGGGCACTAGGAGAGGCACTCTTCGACAATGAGCTCGAAAAGTTGAATGGTCAGTGTTACGTGCCCATTCCATTGGCAGCTCCAGTATCACAGTGAGATGCTAAGTGAGTGGCTTCATCATCTACTTGGCATCAGAAAAAGGCTCATCATGAAGACTGGATAGTATCAAGAGTCTGTAACTCCATCATTCACCAAGTATCCGAGTCCACTCATGGTTCAATAGAAGACATCGAGCTCAGGGAAGCATTTGTGTATCAAGGAGGGAAGCATTCGTGTATCAGGGAGGAATGTGATTACAAAGTCTTCTTCCAGCTCAGCAAATACTTCCAGGTCAGCAGGTTCTTGCCAGCTCAGCCTTCCCAGTAACTGAATAACTGCCAAGCAAGAAACGAGTATCAGGAGAGTATAAATAAAGAATAGAGAGTAGAGAAATGTATGAAAAATGTATGATGTTTTACTTAGCTATAGTCATTAGCTTCTTAGTTAGCCTTTTTCTTCTTCCTTTAGATGTCTGTAACTTCCTTTCTAGCAATTCAATTAAAACCCATTTCCGTTTTTCCCCAATTCTCCTATTTTTGACCTAATTCTTCTTGAATTAATATCAAGCTTCCATCAAATCTCTGCAACGACTGGACAGTTAGGTCAGGGACCTAACAATTTGTATCAAAGCCAATATGTTCCCTCTCGAGGAGCGTATTAAGGGAGCAGCTACCATGGATCGTGGCAAGAAGCTCCACCGGGACCGCCACTGTAGTGCCCTGCTCCGCATTGGCACTATGTACAAGAGATATCGGTTTGCTGACTCAAGTGGAAGTCTTCTCGGAGAGTTCCCTATCAAAACACATGACGATTGATCTAGGTGAGTGGGCAGAAATTCGTTCTCTGATTCTTGCACGCCTTAATAATGAATCTAAGTTTTTACAATGCTTGTTTTCTAAATAAGATAATGATTGCATGAGAATGATAGAACGAGAACCTGCATGCTTAACTAGAGAACTTGTATGCTTGTCTAAAGAGATAGAACCATTGTTATGCTAAGTTAAAGAATAGAATGTTGCATGCTTAGTTACACGGATACCGCTATCGAACGAACCGTTGTCATGCTAATAAACAAGAGTAAAAGAATGTTCATATGTTTTTATCGTATGCTAAATTAGAGTATAACTGCATGCTTAGCTAAAAGAGATAGAAGAATCGTGCCATATTTTGCTTGTCTTTGATGCTTGAAAGATAGAACTGTTTGAATAACTTGTATTGTATGTTATTGAACATATCGATTGAATGAGAGAAAAAAGATTGAACCTATCGAATTGATTGATCGTATCGAACCTATCGAATTGATTGAAAGAAGAGAATTGAGGGCTCTGGCTCTATCGCTTGATATCATGTTTGCTTGTCATGGACATGTGCATCATATAGTCTTTATCTGATTGAATCGCATTCATCGCATCGGTCTTTGGACAACTTGTGCACAAGGTACTGTCTCTCGAGCGTTTTCTGGGGCACTGGAAATCGTTCGTCCTAGGGGAGATAATCGAAACACCATTATGCTTGTAGTCCTCGCGATTATGGGGTGTCATGTCTAATAGTTAATCTGGACTTGTAGTTCCAGCTGTTATTCATGGATTTACCGAGGACCATCATATAGTAATGGCGCATGCTAGGTTAGCCTTCTTGCATACCTAACTATTTGATGCAGAAACAGACAGAGAAAGAGAACCTTGCATATATATACATATGTTGCTAACTTGTATGTCTGATGCAAGAATAACAGCTCGGCAAAAGGGGTAAGAATCACTATATAAGTGATACATTATTTTGCATATTGTCTTGCATCGCACCTAGACTTGCATGATTGCTTGAATTTTGTCACGCCCCGATTTCGTCCAATTGATAACCGTCCCCCGGACGTGATGCCGTGCACGCATAGGGCGCACGTGCACAAGGCCTAGGCATAATGATAATATTTAGAACATATGCAATAGAGTACGCAATTAAGATAACACACATTGAGGCATAGAAAAGTTTTCTTTTATTGATAATGAACATCTGATTACAGACTCTTGACCCAAACGATAAGGATGCCACACAGGCTTACAACTTGGATACAAAATGAGATAGCCGTTCCATATATCATATCCTTTACTAAAACTTCAAAATAATGTAGACACCTGCTGGCGAAGCTATCGCCTTGCCTCGAAGCTGCATATAAGGGTTGTGCGGCCTCCGAGTACTTTGTACAGCTTTCCAAAAAGTCACGAACGATTGCGAAGATTACTGGACTGGTTGGGGGAAGAAGAAGAAGCTTCATCTCCTCGCCGCGTCGCTTGGGCTCGGGGAACCTGCTGCAATAAGGATCAGTACTTTGAAAAGTAGTGGTGAGGGCGAGCTAACCCAACTAACCAAATCCAGTGTTGTTCATATGAAGCATGCAATTTAATTGTGGTCTTTCTATCTTGCCTTAGTTCAATTTACATACAAGTATTGGATATTCGAGAACAAACATGCTACCGTTAGGTAACTTTTACCTTTCCGTCTGAACTGCCTGCATAATACTTACCATGTCCTTCCCTGCCACGAAGACACCATTAATTTGAGCAACCAATGCAGAAATATATGTACATTGGGTCATGGCATATCATTGCCACCGTGGACAATAGCTACAGTAAGCGGTGACCCTTGCAACTCGGGTAGCAAGTCCCGCTACAAGGCCTCCCACATTACCCGTACTAGGCTCACTAGCATAGCTATCCGAGTTCCGCCCGGAACGAATCGGCCCCAGTGCCCCGGGCGCCGTTCGCAGGAACTAAACCTTGTGCACAAGTTGTCCGACCGAACTATGCATTGACACTAATTTAATAGGTAAAGCATTCAAACCACAATAATGTATACATCTACTTTAGCATAGTGCATTTGGCATAGTCTTCCTGTCCGAGTGATTGCATTTCAATATAGTTTTGCACAATACATCTGTACAGTTATATAGAATAATTCTAGCTACAACTGAAACATGAATATATAAATGCATAGCGGACAAGCACGAATCAATGCGATCGTTTGGGAATTCTATGTGACAAGCAATTCAAGTATTTCAAGTCTAACTCTTCTTTTCATTTGACTCAATTTTATTTTTATTATGATATCGTTGGAGCGAGGATGCACAATGAGCCAATTTTATTAAGAGTGAAGACTTTGAAGAAGGGTGCTAATCGAAGTAAAGCCACTCACAAGTTGGTGAACTAGGAGAGAAAAGGAAGAACTTCAAGACTCCGTGCGTGCGTCGTCTACCCGATCACCTGCACGCACCAACAGATGATCAATACCTCCTGCTTCGGTCTCCAAGTTCGATACGAAATACGAAATCCTAAGAACGAAGGCAATAAAATCCATCAAAATAGTTCAAGAAAACGCAAGTCATAAAACTAACAAGAAAGCAACTAAGCGACAACAAAAACGGGCAAGGAAACCAGCGCAATGGAAAGGCCCCTCTCGACTCTGCCGCCGAGTCCTTCCTTGAGGCACGATCCGTTGAATATGGGACCTGATTTCGAAAAAACTAATCCATAACGAGGAAAGAATCTTGATTCAATCTGTCACGATCGGACGATATCAAGTATTTCTTAGCCGCGCTCCCCGAATAGGGGGAACGGGACATTACATCGTAACCATCTAATAGAAAGTTTCGTCCCGAAACTTAGGAATAGAACCTACCCCTAAGGAATAATGAGGAAAACCTTTCCCTCACATCAGATTCGAGTTCCCACGTAGATTCTTCGACCGCGTGGTTTCGTCAAAGAACGCGCACCAGCGATACTGTCCGATTCCGTAACTGCTTTTCCTTACACTCCAAGATCTGCACGAGTTATTCTACGTACGATAAGTCCGCTTGCAGATCTACCTGGCCAAAGTCTACCACATGTTCGGGTCGTGCACATACTTTCTAAGCTGAGACACATGAAAAATATTGTTCACATCGGATAGGGCTGGCGGTAATGCAATTTGATAAGCAAATGAAGTGACTCGTCTGAGAATTTCAAACGGGCCCACAAATCTTGGACTTAACTTCCCTTTTATCTCGAATCTCGTAACACCACGCATGGACGAGACTTTTAAAAATACATGGTCCCCCTCTTGGAACTCAAGGGGGCGACGACGAACATCGGCATAGCTCTTTTGTCGACTTTGTGCTACTTTTAACCGTTCTCGAATCAGCCGAATATTTTGGATTGTTTGTTCAACCAGTTCCGGCCCAAGGATTTGCCTCTCTCCAACTTTATCCCAGCAGATCGGTGACCTACACTTCCGCCCATACAGAGCCTCATACGGAGCCATCTGGATGCTAAACTGATAACTGTTGTTGTATGCAAATTCGGCCAGCGGCAGGTTGATGTCCCAACTTGACTTTGAATCGATTACGCAGAGGCGCAGCATGTCTTCTAGTACCTGATTCACCCGCTCTGTTTGGCCATCTGTTTGAGGATAGTAGGCTGAGCTGAATTTCAACTTGGTCCCCATCGACGACTGAAGGCTTTCCCAGAAACGTGAGACGAACCGTCCGTCCCGATCTGATACTATGAAAACTGGCACTCCGTGCAGCCGAACTATCTCATCAAGGTAGGTCTGAGCGAGGCGATCGGCGCTCCAAGTACTTTTGATGGAAATAAAGTATGCAGACTTGGTTAACCGGTCGACGATGACCCAGATTGCGTCGTTCCCCCGTTGCATCCTTGGCAGGCCAACAATGAAGTCCATGCTGATGTGCTCTCACTTCTATTCCGGAATAGCAAGATTCTGAATTTCTTCGCCCGGTCTCTGATGCTCTGCTTTCACCCTCTGACAGGTTATGCATTTTACACAAAGAGCGCCACATCTTTCTTCATGCCGTGCCACCAGAAGACAGTATGAAGGTCTCTATACATTTTTGTGCTCCCGGGATGGATCGTATAAGCTGCATAATGTGCTTCAGTAAGGATTTCCTTTCTGAGTTCTAAATAATTGGGGACGCATAGCTTTCCCTTCACTCGCAGAACCCCATTTCCATATACTGCAAAGTCTTTCGCCTTCCCCGCTTGAACCTGCTCCCGCATTTTCTGGAGGAATGGGTCGTCCCTCTGAGTAGATGTGACTCTCTCTATCAGGTTAGGTACGAATCACATCTGAGCAACCCGCGCGCCGCGATAACGAATTCAGAGTTTGATGCCAATTTCTTCTAACTCCTTTTGTAACTTACGATCGACGGACAAAGATCCCGCAAAGACCCGACTCAACCCATCCGCTACCATATTTTCCTTGCCAGGTGTGTAGTCTATCGTCATGTCGTAATCCTTTATCAATTCTAGCCAACGTTGTTGTTGTAAGTTTAGATCCGCCTGGGTGAATAAGTACTTTAAACTCTTGTGATCGGTATAGATTTGGTAAGGCACTCCAAAAAGGTAGTGTCGCCACAACTTCAACCCGAACACAATTGCTGCCAGTTCTAGATCATGCGTAGGATAATTCTTTTCATGCTTTTTCAGCTGTCTGGATGCATAGGCTATCACTCTGTCTTGCTGCATAAGTACACACCCTAAGCCCTGCCCTGATGCGTCGCTAAAGATTTGGAATCCCGAAGTCTCGTCTGGTAGTGCAAGTAATAGGGCAGAGGTAAGGCGATGCTTTAACTCTTGAAATAAAATTTTACAGTCGGTGAACCACTCAAACGCGACTCCCTTCTGTGTGAAGCGAGTCAGAGGCAATGCTAGTCTGGAAAAATCCTTTACGAACCGCCTGTAGTGGCCCGCTAGCCCAAGAAAGCTTCGAATTTCACTAACTGATGCAGGTCGCTTCCACTCGACAATGGCCTCCACCTTCTTTGGATCGACTGAAATGCCTCTCGCAGAAATGATGTGCCCAAGGAAAGATACACTGCTCAGCCAGAATTCGCACTTACTCAGTTTCGCATATAACTTGTTGTCTCGAAGGGTTTGTAGCACGGTCCGCAAGTGCTCTGCATGCTCTGCCCCATTCTTCGAGTATACCAAGATATCATCGATGAACACTACTATGAAGCTATCGAGATACGGCCGGAACACTTGGTTCATTAAACCCATAAAGGTAGCAGGGGCTTGGTCAAACCGAACGGCATTACCAAAAACTCATAGTGGCCGAGCGAGTACGAAAGGCTGACTTCGGCACATCGTTTGGCTTAATCCTGAGCTGATGGTAACCCGAACGGAGATCAATTTTTGAGAACACTGTTGCAGCTTATAACTGATCAAAGAGATCGTCTATTCTGGGGAGAGGATACTTATTTCGGACAGTAGCCTTATTCAATTCCTGATAGTCGATACAAAGCCGTATCGAGCCATCCTTTTGTTTTAACAAACAACACAGGCGCACCCCATGGTGACACACTCAGACGGATGTATCCCCGATCCAGCAACTCTTGTAACTGTATCTTTAACACTTTCAGCTCTGCCGGTGCCATTCAATACAGAGTTTTAGAAATTGGTTGGGTTCCTGAAAATGTATCGATAGTGAAATATGTCTCTCGATCGGGCGGCATACCGGGCAACTCATCGAGAAACACGTCGAGAAAATCTGCCACAACGGGAATGGACTCAACGTTTGAGCAATCTTGCCGAGTATCTCGAACGGACGCCAAGTACCCTATACAGCTGGAGTAAATCATCCGTCGAGCAGACATTGCTGAGATCACCATGCAGGCATTCGATACTTTCGACTGTGGACTGCACGAATAACAAAATTCGATCTCATCAGGCAGACAAAACACGATTTTCTTCTCCGCACAATCGATAGTAGCTGAACAAGCGCCAAGCCAATCCATTCCCAGAATGATGTCGTAGTCCCCTATGTCTAGAACTATCGGATCAAGTGATAATTTCCTTCCTCCGATGCAAATATAGCCGTCACGACAAACTGAATCGGCAGGTAAGCTCGTGCCTAACGGAGTACTGACGCTAAGCCTTAGGCCTAACGGGGTTTGAATGAATTTGTGTTCCCTAGCAAAGTTTATTGACACAAAAATGTGTGTAGCACCTGAATCAAATAACACTCGTGCAGGTACATTATTGAATAGCAACATACCTGACACTACGGTGTTCGAGGCAAGCGCCTCGTCCCTCGTCAAGGCATAAACCCGGCCCCCAGTGTTAGTACGACGCTCTTGTTGCTGCGCAGCCCAATTCGCTTGGGGTCCCTGAACTGAATTTTGCTGCTCTGCACGGCGCTGAGGGACTCAGTTTGGACGATCAAGACAGTCTCGAGCATAGTGACCCAGCCGACCACAATTGAAGCATCCCTGATTTCGACATTCGCTAGCCCGGTGCCCTGTACGATTGCATTTTGCACAGCGCTGCCCCTGGTTTCCCCCCTGATTGTTGCCCTAGTTGCCGCCATTATTCGGACGCTTGTTAGCATTGTTTCCTCCTGTATTACCTTGGCACTTGTGATGAGAATGTTGTACAGCGCCTGCAGTAGTGGAAGGATATTGCGGCTCTAGGACCAGGGCATGGTTAAGGACTTCCCTCATCGTCTCGTATTGCGGAGCGACTACGTGCGCATGAATGGAAAGTCGCAGGCCTCCTTCAAATCGCCTGGCTCGACTTGCTACATTGGGCAGGTATGAACTAGCAAACTTTGCCAACCGATTGAATTCGGCGGTATACTGTTTCACTGTCATTGTTCCCTATTGCAGGCGCACAAAATCATTCTCTTTCTGACGACGAATGGACAGGGGGATAAATTCTTCTTCGAATGCGCCACAGAAGGTGGACCAAGGGATCGTCTCGCCATCGGCACCTGCTGTCACGCTCCAATCTCCCGCGAGCTCGATCGTCCCCGCTGAACGTGAATTACCACGTTACAGCTCTTCCGCAGGACAATCGTTCTCATCGGGACATGATGTCGTGCAAGCCTAAAGTGCGCTTGCACAAGGCCAAATCTTTGATACAAGGGCAAGTAAGCTATTCGATACTGAAGCAGCGGCACATAACATTGCAAAAAAGTGAAGAACTCAATGGCATATGAAAAACAGGCTCTTTTATTGATAATCAAAAGTGTTACAAGCGGCGCATGGCCGAGATTACAAATCACTCAAGCACTCTTCTCTCGATTACAATAACATCGTTCCATACATTATGTCCCTCTATACAAAAGCAGCTAAAAGCAGGCACATCTCGATGCGGCTCCAGGCATCGACTCCAGATTTCCGGCTCCTTGGGATGAGGCACGGCTATCACTTCCTCAGACGAACGAGCACCTGAGAACAAGCAAACCGTTGGTGGGTCAGCACTTTATACAAGTACTGGTGAGATAAAACAACTGAACAGAAGCTACACCCCCTGAAACCCACACTAAGTAATCATGTGGCAAAATATTGCATTACTAGTGATCTTGCTAGTTTTACTTAGGTTCATTTCATGCAGTTCTATAGCATAGTCATATTACTTTGTTTGGAAACATGCTTTGAAAACATAATCAAACAACCAATCAATCGAGGCAACCAATTCAAGCACGAGGAATCCTGTTCGGGTGTGCGCAGCGTGTTCGGTGAACTATATGCACGAATTCTAGGGACAGGCAGCATTTTTGGGACCATCAATCAATCTAGCACACAAGTTAACTATCAATCAGAAGTCGGTCCCCGAGTAACTCAGGATCGGTAGCGGTAATCCAGCTAACCAATGACTCATATTCTGATCCTATTAGCAGTTGTGACGCATGGTTGCACATTACTGCCGAAGCAGCCGTAGCCAAGGTTCAGCTCTTCACTAATAGTCTCATTGTCCGACCGAATGTAATGCATGAAGCACTAACGGGAGGTCTCTATGATGCAGACAAAATGAATAAGCAGGCATGAGCATAAACTCATATTTCTTACCCCATGGCTGAACGGTTATTCCTGCAGCAAACATACAAGTTAGCAACAATTGCATAAACATATATATTTTATCGTTCTTTAGTTTCCTGTCCGTCTCTACATCAAACAGTTAGGTATGCAAGAAGGCTAGCGTAGCATGCTCCCTAATGACCTGAATGCATCTTATCTCCATACACTTCTCTATGCAGACTCAACTCTTCTCTACAGAAGCACCGCCTCCCTCTAATAGCCACGCCCCCTCAATGATCCCGAAGGACCGGAGCTCAGGGCGCACTATTAGTCTTACCCCATCGCATCACCATCCTCCACCCAATATCCACGCCCCCTCAATGATCCCGAAGGACCGGAGCTCAGGGAGCGTTATTGGACTCCCATATTTTGTTTGTCCTCCATCCACCGCAAGCACCCACATAGTCTCTTTCACAATAGCACACAACATATCTTTTTCACAATAGCACACAACATGACAAGCACATTTACTCTCGCATCGAAACAAGCATTCAAGACAAGCCATATAAACACGATGACAAGCAAACATATAAACGATCTTTTAGTTGAGACTAGCATGGCACGGGTCTATTATCACATCAAGTAAAACATGCAGTTCTATATTTTTAGCATAGCAATGGTTCTATCTTATTTTAGACAAGCATACATATTCTCTTAGCTAGGCAGCATATTCGTTTCAGTGACAAGCTATGTGAGTTCTCTTATTAGCATGCTGAGTCGGTTCTATCATTTTCTTATGAAAACATTTCTTCTTAAGCAAACAAGCATTAAAACTCAGATTCATTATTAAGTCATGCAAGAATCAGAGAATGCAGTTCTGCCCACTCACCTTGATTAATCGGTCGAGAACTCTCCGAGAAGACTTCCGTTCGAGCAAGCAAGTCGATCCCACTTGTACATAGTGCCGACGCGGAGCGGGGCACTACATACTTACCCACCAACAAAGAGTTTCGTCCTCGAAACTCAAGGAGAAACTTATACGAAAACATATAGCAGCGATCGTCCTCATCCCTCGCCATCCCAAATCAAAACTCAGGCAATCACAACTCAATAAAACTCTAGCCAACAAAATCACAAATCACATCTCAAGCAATGAAAACCAAATCCAGAAAACTTTTGCCGGCAACTTTGAGAATATTTACGGACTCATTGTATGGAACGTTCATTGCATCTCACATCAGGCACATCTCAGAGTTGGAAGCAACGGAATGGGCAAAGAATCGAGTCGCTCTGATACCATTCTGTCACGCCCCAATCTCCCGCGAGCTCGATCGTCCCCGCTGAACGTGAATCACCACGTTACAGCTCTCCCGCAGGACAATCGTTCTCATCGGGACGTGATGCCGTGCAAGCCTAAAGTGCGCTTGCACAAGGCCAAAGCTTTGATACAAGGGCAAGTAAGCTATTCGATACTGAAGCAGCGGCACATAACATTGCAGAAAAGTGAAGAACTCAATGGCATATGAAAAACAGGCTCTTTTATTGATAATCAAAAGTGTTACAAGCGGCGCATGGCCGAGATTACAAATCGCTCAAGCACTCTTCTCTCGATTATAATAACACCGTTCCATACATTATGTCCCTCTATACAAAAGCAGCTAAAAGCAAGCACATCTTGATGCGGCTCCAGGCATCGACTCCAGATTTCCGGCTCCTTGGGATGAGGCACGGCTATCGCTTCCTCAGACGAACGAGCACCTGAGAACAAGCAAACTGTTGGTGGGTCAGCACTTTATACAAGTACTGGTGAGATAAAACAACTCAACAGAAGCTACACCCCCTGAAACCCACACTAAGTAATCATGTGGCAAAACATTACATTACTAGTGATCTTGCTAGTTTTACATAGGTTCATTTCATGCAGTTCTATAGCAGAGTCATATTACTTTATTTGGAAACATGCTTTGAAAACATAATCAAACAACCAATCAATCGAGGCAACCAATTCAAGCACGAGGAATCCTGTTCGGGTGTGCGCAGCGTGTTCGGTGAACTATATGCACGAATTCTAGGGACAGGCAGCATTTTTGGGACCATCAATCAATCTAGCACACAAGTTAACTATCAATCAGAAGTCGGTCCCCGAGTAACTCAGGATCGGTAGCGGTAATCCAGCTAACCAATGACTCACATTCTGATCCTATTAGCAGCTGTGACGCATGGTTGCACATTACTGCCGAAGCAGCCGTAGCCAAGGTTCAGCTCTTCACTAATAGTCTCATTGTCCGACCGAATGCAATGCATGAGCACTAACGGGAGGTCTCTATGATGCAGACAAAATGAATAAGCAGGCATGAGCATAAACTCATATTTCTTACCCCATGGCTGAACGGTTATCCCTGCAGCAAACATACAAGTTAGCAACAATTGCATAAACATATATATTTTACCGTTCTTTAGTTTCATGTCCGTCTCTGCATTAAACAGTTAGGTATGCAAGAAGGCTAGCCTAGCATGCTCCCTAACGACCTGAATGCAGCTTATCTCCATACACTTTTCTATGCAGACTCAACTCTTCTCTACAGAAGCACCGCCTTCCTCTAATAGCCACGCCCCCTCAATGATCTCGAAGGACCGGAGCTCAGGGCGCACTATTAGTCTTACCCCATCGCATCACCATCCTCCACCCAATATCCACGCCCCCTCAATGATCCCGAAGGACCGGAGCTCAGGGCGCATTATTGGACTCCCACATTTCGTTTGTCCTCCATCCACCGCAAGCACCCACATAGTCTCTTTCACAATAGCACACAACATATCTCTTTCACAATAGCACACAACATGACAAGCACATTTACTCTCGCATCGAAACAAGCATTCAAGACAAGCCATATAAACACGATGACAAGCAAACATATAAACGATCTTTTAGTTGAGACTAGCATGGCACGGGTCTATTATCACATCAAGTAAAACATGCAGTTCTATCTTTTTAGCATAGCAATGGTTCTATCTCATTTTAGACAAGCATACATATTCTCTTAGCTAGGCAGCATATTCGTTTCAGTGACAAGCTATGTGAGTTCTCTTATTAGCATGCTGAGTCGGTTCTATCATTTTCTTATGAAAACATTTCTTCTTAAGCAAACAAGCATTAAAACTCAGATTCATTATTAAGTCATGCAAGAATCAGAGAATACAGTTCTGCCCACTCACCTTGATTAATCGGTCGGGAACTCTCCGAGAAGACTTCCGTTCGAGCAAGCAAGTCGATCCCACTTGTACATAGTGCCGACGCGGAGCGGGGCACTACACCTGCGAAGAGAGATCTATGGTGCATATCCCACCAATCGTGTGCGTTCATCCGAAGCTGGAGTTTGGCGCAGGCGACTCGTTTGTCGTCGGGTACTTCTAAAAGCTTAAAGTGGTCTTCCAGCTCGGCCAACCAATCTAGCGCCACGACCGGATCCTCCATCCCTAGGAAGGATGTGTTGCAGACCTTTTTGAAGTCAGCAAAGTTGAAGGCAGTCACATCCTTCTTCTTTACATTTTGGGGTACTATGACTTCATCTGTCGCTGGCTCCACCGGTTCCGCTATTGTTGTTGCGGATTTGTTAGAAACCAAGGTCTGAACAATTTGTTGCAGAGCGTCCACCTGCTTCTGCTGGATCTTAAATCGAGCCTCTAGATTTTTCTCGAACTTGTCATGTCGGGCCTTATCCCTCCTCTGTTGTGCCTCTAGCATTTGCATCATTCTTTCGACCGGATCGACGGAGGGCGCAGGTCGTTAGCTCTCAGAACTAGCCGAAGTGCCAGAAGTACTTGCATCAACTTGCCCTGTAGCTTGTGTTTGGGCCATTCCTGCTAAAATAAGGAACTTACATCAGTCTCATAGAGTATTACAGACTCACTGTATGGAACGTATCTCATTTTGTACTAATTGATTCAAGAGTTAAACTCGGACGGGACAGGGTCATCTTAGAAAAACTTTCTGACACGAGATCAAAGGATCTGAAGCTTTACTCTGATACCAATATGTCACATCCCGATTTTATCCAATTGATAACCGTCCCCCGGGCGTGATGCCGTGCACGCGTAGGGCGCGCGTGCACAAGGCCTAGGCATAATGATAATCTTTAGAACATATGCAACAGAGTACGCAATTAAGATAACACACATTGAGGCATAGAAAAGTTTTCTTTTATTGATAATGAACATCTGATTACAGACTCTTGACCCAAACGATAAGGATGTCACACGGGCTTACAACTTGGATACAAAATGAGATAGCCGTTCCATACATCATATCCTTTACTAAAACTTCAAAATAATGTAGACACCTGCAGGCGAAGCTATCGTCTTGCCTCGAAGCTGCATATAAGGGTTGTGCGGTCTCCTAGTACTTTGTACAACTTTCCAAAAAAGTCACGAACGGTTGCGAAGATTACTGGACTGGTTGGGGGAAGAAGAAGAAGCTTCAGCTCCTCGCCGCGTCGCTTGGGCTCAAGAAACCTGCTGCAATGAGGGTCAGTACTTTGAAAAGTAGTGGTGAGGGCGAGCTAACCCAATTAACCAAATCCAGTGTTGTTCATATGAAGCATGCAATTTAATTGTGGTCTTTCTATCTTGCCTTAGTTCAATTTATATGCAAGCATTGGATATTCGATTTGCAGAACAAACATGCTACCGTTAGGTAAGTTTTACCTTTCCGTCTGAACTGCCTGCATAATACTTACCATGTCCTTCCCTGCCACGAAGACACCATTAGTTTGAGCAAGCAATGCAGAAATATATGTACATTGGGTCATGACATATCATTGCCACCGTGGACAATAGCTGTAAGCCCCCTGATTTTTCAGAAATTTTTAATTTGGATTTTTACAATTTTCTGTAATTTTTCAGGATTTTAACCTAGGTGTTTGGTAATTAAATAATTTTTAATTGCTATTAATTAATATTAAAATATTACGGAAATAATATTTTATGGTGTAAAATAGAAAACCAGACATAGGATAATTTTCTGTGAATTTATTGGACTCCGGAAACAGTTTTAAGGCCCTAAAAACTATTGTAGAATTAAACCTAAACAAACCTGACTGAACCCGGTTCACTTAAACCAAATAAACCGAACCAAATACTCAAACCGAACCAAGCCAACCCAGACCTAACGGGTCGGGTCGGGTCGGGTCGGATCCGAGTCAAACCCGACCCGGACCCGAAACCCAAACTGAACCCTAATCCCAATCCATGCCGGATTCACTGTTCACCCTATTTAATTGCCTCGACGTCTGTGCCCCGCCGCCATCGTCTCCCTCTCTCCTCCTATCCACCTCCCTACCGTTCCCGACGACACCCCCCTCCGGCCGCCTGAGCGTCAGCCCCGCCGCTCTCCAGCCAGGCTCCGCCTCCCTGTTTCCCCGTCCTCACCGACCGAGCAGACCCCGACCATCCGCCACCCCGCCTGTGCAGCAGCCAGCGCAGCCGACCTCCCCGCAGCGCCTCCCGCAGCTGCCCTAGCTCCACCTCTCCCCTTGACTCTCCTCCGCCGCTCGACCACCTCCCTCCATCTCTCCCTGTGGCCAGCCGACGCCCTCCAACCGATCTCCGCCTGAGCCGACGATGACTCCCCTGCCCTAGCCACGGCCGCCCTCAGCTGTCTTCCACCGACCCGCGGTGCCCCGACCTCGACGACGATCTTCCGGCCGCCCACGAGCCCCGTCGCCTCCAGCGCAGCCAGCCGCCCCGAGCCCGGCGTCTCCAGCGCTTCCTCCGGCGAAGCCCTAGCCGCTGATCACCGGAACCCTAACCCTAGAGCCCGGACATGACTCAGCCGGACACAAGACACAGATCCTGTGTCAAATCGACGCACGGACACGTAAAATTTAGATTTCACGGAGCCCTGTTCAAGTAGCATTTCCTCTCTCCTCGTTGCCCCATTTTCAATTCTGTCAGTTGTGACGAGTAGACTGTGTGACCCCCTCGATGCCCGTGCAACTCGCTCGGTGCATCGCATCCTGTGGCGATCGCGAACCGCGATCCAAAAACAGGAAAAACCAATACCCTGTTTCACCCCGGAACTGAGTGCACCCCTCCAAACGGGACGACTTGGTCGCACGCGGTCTTTACCGAAACGTGCGCGCCGTCGATACGGACGTGTGGGATTTTGCAGAAGTTGATTTGGATGTGCGTGCACACTGGAATCAACGCGTATCCGCCGACACCGCCCTGTATCTGCCTATTCTAGAATATGTTGTAACTTTGTGTACACACGTCGGATCGAGACGAAACTTGCGCCATTGGACTCGTAGCAATACGCTGGTCCTGTGACCCAAGTTTGGTTCGATTCTGAGAACGTTGATAAAATCGCATATCGTGGGCCCCACGGCTCCACTTGACGGACGATTTTGTGATCGGCTCATCGGAATCCAATTCTAGAAGTTCTGTTGAATTCGTATCATCGTTCTGGACTTATTGACACTAAGTTGGACGAATTTGGAGACCTTTGACCCTGACACGTTTTTTGGTGCAAAGTGGCCCACATGTGGACCCCGCTTTGACCAGAAACTATGATTTTTGCCCTTGTGTCCGAATTGGACTCAAGGACAGGCTTTGATATTTTTTGAATCTAATGGTGATGTTTATTTCCGCAACCGGAGTAGTCCCTGTAGATCACGCTGAGACCAGAGCTACAGTTGGAGCCAGAACCCCAGGCAAGTGTACCTTGCCAAATCCTGCAGCTTTGCTACTTATTCCCTTGACTTATTTATACAATGTTGTGCAAGTGTACCTTGCCAAATCCTGCAGCTTTGCTACTTATTCCCTTGACTTATTTATACAATGTTGTGCAAGTGTACCTTGCCAACACTACAGTATTGTTACATATTTTCCTTGCTTCATTTATATTGTTGTGCATGCTTGCCCTAGGACCGAGTGACTTACTTAGCGTTCGATTATTAGTCGGGTGCCAACACCGTACGCGGTGTTGTGTATTGTCATCTAGAGATGGAAATTCGTAACCCTTTACATTCTCGTACTTGTCTTATCAAGTACATTATAACCCAGGACACTTGACACTATTCATGAGACAGGATCTTTCTGAGATATTCATGGTGATTCTATATAGGATACAGGTTTTATGACATAGACATTATATCTATAGACATTATATGACTTGCTGCATTAGAAATAATCGTGCGTGACATGGACATGAGGCATCGTGGACATGAGACGTGTGGTTACATTGGGTAGGGAGAGACACACAGGCTACAGGCTGATCATATATATAAACCCCCTATTATTGTGAGGCACAAGACTCTGAAACCCGAGCTTGGCCCATTACTCATTATTACTGCTACCGGCTCCCCGACACAGAGCTTGTAGTGGTTTCAGCCTGAGTTCTAGTGCTTGCTCTCATCTTGCATATCACTTAGCTGGTTATATATTTACCCTATTGTTTCATCTATTGCTGGAGAGACACACAGGCTACAGGCTGACCATATATATAAACCCCCTATTATTATGAGGCACAAGACTCTGAAACCCGAGCTTGGCCCATTACTCATTATTACTGCTACCGGCTCCCCGACACAGAGCTTGTAGTGGTTTCAGCCTGAGTTCTAGTGCTGCTCTCATCTTGTATATCACTTAGCTGGTTATATATTTACCCAATTGTTTCATCTATTGCTGGAGAGTCACACATGCTACAGGTTGACTATATTATGCCGACATCTCAGTCTCTCTCTCTGAGCTAGACAACTACATGATATCACTGCTACCGGCTCCCCGACACAGAGCTTGTAGTGGCTCAGCCTGAGTACTCATGATGCTCTCACTTGCATTTCACATAGATGGTTACATACTTACCCTATTTATTTCATTATTTGCTGTACTGCATTTATTTTGGCATGAGTTATTCTTGTACCTTGCTATGTCCCCTGAGGACCTGGATCCGGATTATGTCTCCAGGATTAGCAGAGGAGATCCACCCAGAGTTATACAGTACAAGAGCATTAGCATCAGCAGGAGCTGATACAGGAGCTGTACCGACACCCGAGGACGAGATTGTGCCAGAGGACTTCTCCTGAGTATTGGCTTGAGATGCTCATTTATTTCTGTTTCTATTTACTTTATTTCCAGTCTATTTCATTGATGTATCAGACTTATTCTCGGATTATTCTCCGAGGCACTTTTATTGAGATTTGTTAGTATATTTTATTTGCATTTATTCTGGCATTTGATCTGTGATTATCTGTTGTGGATGAGATTAGTATAGACTGTGACTTGTATCATTGGACCTATTTATTATTGGACTACAGCTTAAGTACATCCTGATGGATCTATTAAATTGGGTTTGTCCATCGGTGTGTGCTGCTGGCCATTGTCACGTGTCCAGTCCCTCGGTATTTTGGGATTGGGGCGTGACAATAGCTACAGTAAGCGGTAACCCTTGCAGCTCGGGTAGCAAGCCCCGCTATAAGGCCTCCCACATTACCCGTGCTAGGCTCGCTAACGTAGCTATCCAAGTTTCGTCCGGAATGAATCGGCCCCAGTACCTCGGGCGCCGTTCGCAGGAACTAAACCTTGTGCACAAGTTGTCCGACCGATCTACGCATTGACACTAATTTAATAGGTAAAGCATTCAAACAACAAGAATGTATATATCTACTTTAGCATAGTGCATTTGGCATAGTCTTCCTGTCCGAGTGATTGTATTTCAATATAGTTTTGTACAATACATCTGTACAGTTATATAGAATAATTCTAGCTACAACTGAAACACGAATATATAAATGCATAGCGGACAAGCACGCATCAATGTGATCGTTTGGGAATTCTAAGTGACAAGCAATTCAAGTATTTCAAGTCTAACTCTTCTTTTCATTTGACTCAATTTTATTCTTATTATGATATCGTTGGAGCTAGGATGCACAATGAGCCAATTTTATTAAGAGTGAAGACTTGGAAGAATGGTGCTAATCGAAGTAAAGCCACTCACAAGTTGGTGAACTAGGAGAGAAAAGAGAGAACTTCAAGACTCCGCGCGTGCGTCGTCTACCCGATCACCTGCACGCACCAACAGATGATCAATACCTCCTGCTTCGGTCTCCAAGTTCGATACGAAATACGAAATCCTAAGAACGAAGACAATAAAATCCATCGAAACCGTTCAAGAAAATGCAAGTCATAAAACCAACAAGAAAGCAACTAAGCGGCAAAAAAAACGGGTAAGGAAACCAGCGCAACGGAAAGGCCCCCCTCGACTCTGCCGCCGAGTCCTTCATTGAGGCACGATCCGTTGAATATGGGACATGATTCCGAAGAAACCAATCCATAACGAGAAAAGGATCTTGATTCAATCTGTCCCAATCAGACGGTATCTGTCACGCCCCAGTCCCAAAAGTACGTAGGACTAGGAACACGTAAGCGTGCCAGCCGCATGGATATGGCAACTCCAATATATGAAAATTATAACCCATACGTACACTGTAATATGAATATCAAATCCACAAGTGGTATAAATCTGTATCACAAGTCACAGGGTATAATCTAAATCTCATCCACGAAAATCAAATATAATGAATAACCAGCATCTATATAACTAGATCTCAACATAAGTATCTAAGGATGATAGTTGGATGGAAACAAATCCACTACCAACTCAAATGGAAAAGTACAACACAATAAATACAATATAAGAATACCATCTAACAACCACGGGGCTCGAAGATAAGACATCCTCGAAACATATGTAACCATCCAAATCTATGCTCCTGCAAATACTCAAGAACAAATACACCTGGAAAGGGACCAGGTCCTCAGAGGGACGTAACAAGATACATAGAAGCAAGCCAATTTGAATACAGTAAACATGCATAATGTTTGAAAATATATAAGTACGCTGTACAAGACAATCTATATGAATGCAAATGAGGACAACTTTTTGACGTATGGGCAAGGGTAGGCTACTCGATCTAATCCTCACAACTCATGCACTCGTCCATGAACATCATCAGCCGACATACCGCGGGGGTAGAGACCCTCGTGACTCCATCAATCGATATACCGCGGGGGTAGCGACCATCGGACACGACCACCATAGTGCGTGCTAGAGACTACGGTGTTATCAGGGTGGTTAAAAGCCCATACGCCTAATGATTGTCCTCTATGATACTAAGTGTCAAGTGTGTGTCAACATATCTAATATATAGTAATGACTGAAAGGAACTACACATGCAATAAATAAACAGAAATGCAATAAATATACAGAAATATACTAAGCATGCAAAATACTGTAATCAATTTGGCAAGGTATCTTGCCTGGCAAGAAAGCTGCAAAAATGTAATGTCCAGATGTCAACACCAAGAGTCAGAAGCTACGGTCTCAGAATGAACGTCTCCGGATGCTGAAATAAATATCACCAACGTTCCCAGAATAAGTAAAATAGCTAAAAAGCACTTCCCTTTCGTCCAATTTGGACACAGGGGCAAAACGGTAATTTCGGGTAAAAGTGGGGTCCACGTGTGGCCCACTTTGCACCGAAAAGCGTGCCAAGGGTAACAGTCTCTAAATGGGATAAATTATAGGTCAAACAATTTTATATGTCAATACGAACTCAACGGTATATCCAATTGTGGATTCCGATGAGATGAACATAATTTCGTCCAAAAAGTCAACTGTAGGGCCCGCCAATTGGCGACTTGGTCAACTGTCTCAGAATTACGTGAAAATTGGGTCACAAGACCAGCGCGTTACCACGAGTCCAATGGTACAAGTTTTGTCGCAATCTGACGAGCGTGCAAAAAATGCGCGCAGCTTCCACAAAAGTTGCGATACGGGATGTGTCCGCAGATACGGGCTGATTCCGGCGTGCACACACGTCCGAATCAGTTTTCACAAATTTTTACGTGTCCGGTTACGCTGCGTGCACCGTTCGGTATACTTGGTACACGACGGGGCGGTCCCGTTTGGCGGGGCGCACTCCGTTTCACAACTTTTGGAAATCTAAAAAAGTGGGTTCATGCGGTTTTGTGACGAATTTAATTCTGTCCACAACAGTTAATAATCTAGGGTTATTTAATAAAAATTAAACTATGTCAAGTGGTCTACGCATACCAAAAAGAATTATTGAATTTGGATCTCTGTGGTGGGAGATACGAACTCGGCAACATGGGTGGTCACCGCAGTTTTCTGCGATCCCAGAATTTGGTCTGCTTGCGCCAACTTTGACGCTGTTTTTGCCTAGGGTTTCGTGTTGTTCGAGGTCTACTAGCACACAGATATGGAAGAGGATTAAGGGGTGAGCATACCGGTGAAGACAGAACGGCGTTTGGTTGAGCGAGTCGACGGAAAGCAACTCCGGAACAAAGGTACCTCGTGTGGGAATCTGCAGTGCGCGGGGTCGCAGTCGTCGGGATTTGTTTGGACGGCCTAGCGGGGTTCTCTGGCTGCGGTGGTGTCTCTCTCTAGGTCTAGATGGGAAGAGGAGGGTCTGGATGATTAGGTTTAGGGTTTAGAGGAATAAATATATATATATATATATATATATATATATATATATATATATATATATATATATATATATATATAGGGAGAGAGAGGGTCTAACGCGGCCAAGGGGGGTCGGGTTTGGCTTGGTGCTGTGTGGTTTTGCAAAAAGGGGGCTTTGCTTATTCGTGGAATTTGCTAAAGGGGGGGGGTGGCTGCTAATAGTTTGCATGGAATTGGTAGTTTGTTAAGTTGCTTGTAGTTGTTAGAATAGTTTGCTTGGTTTTGCTTTAAGTTATTAGTTATAGGTATTATTAGTTTATTAATATTTTCTTTTCTTTTCCTTTTTCTTTTAAAATATATATATGCATATATATTTTTGTATATATATATATATATATATATATATATATATATATATATATATATATATATATATATATATATACTCATAAGAAACATTATAGATTATATTAATGCACACCGTTAAGCTAGCAACTGCTCAAGGGGTCTCCTACATGAAATAAATTTTGAAAAAATTTTGATGGTCCCGTAAATCTTCCAAGTGCACCAACACCTAAAATAAAAATTAATAAAAATCTATTTCTCCTAATTAGCACATAATTACTATAATTAAATTATTAATTAATATAAAAAATAATAAATACGATTTTTTTTTTTATAAATAGGGGTTTTACATTCTACCCAACTTATAAAAATTTCGTCCTCGAAATTAAAATTAAGCCACGGTAGAAAGCAAAGAGGGTATAAGATTTGCATTATTTAAAATGCAAGGCTAGGTTTAAAGGAGTGGGCGATTTTGTGCGTTGCACATCCCGAAAAATTATGGTAAAATCCACATGAGCAAAAAATAGGTTTCTTCATGTGTCATGTCCAATGGTGTGGACACCTAAATGCTCCTTTGCTTAAAGGCGTCCAACAATTGGAAAGTTGCACAAGGATCAGAACGGATGATGGGCACATCTAGGATAAGGGTGTGGAATTTGTAGGAAGGCAGTGGCTAGTGTAGTGCTCCAATTATCGAAGCACGGTAAGGTGCGCTAAGTGATATAATTATTGCAAAATTAAATAAAAATAATATCGTGTTCTATTTCTAACTGGATTCAATCTAGCCTTAGTCTCACTATCTAAGCCAAGTAGGTCTAATTTTGGGTGAGGGGTTCACAATCTGCCGAACTTAAATTTTATCCATCTATCACCTAAGGCTATACATTTAGGAAAACTATTTCTCAAATTATTTAATTGTGTTTTTCAATCCTCAAAGTTTTAACACCAAACATATCACCTATGATATGCCCTTAATCAATTATAAAAGCGAGTCACTAAGTCATGTGATTAGCTCTATGGGGTATATCTAGTACTATCAGTGTCAACTTATACCAGCACGAGGTTTCGTCTTTCCGAAATAAGGGAAGACGGAGAGCAATAATAAAGAATTCAAGGTGGAGGTGATAGAATACGAGTATGAGGTTCAAAGAGATTAAAGAATTCGAAAAAAAAGTTGTTAGGACAGTTTTGGATTGAAATCCTATTTTTGGTAATTTTCTATTTACATGCTCTTATCAGTATAGTTATGTAACCGATACGATATGTCTGACATTTCTAGGGGCAAGTATATTCGTCTACTACGATATATCTCAATCCACGTAAAGTAGTCATGCGAAGAGCGAACCAAGCGCACTAAGGTTAGCTAGACCTTAATACACCGATTCTGATTAGGCAATTGTATCATTGTGTGCACCCAATAATACATATGCCATGAGCAAGCTCGATAAACGATAAGCTTGCAAAAACTAGGCTATAATAGCAGCATAAGTCAAGGTAGTACAGCAAACATAAATACGTTGGATTATGATGACAGAAGGTACATAACAATTCAAGTTCACAAAAGATAAGACTCAATAATCTCTACAGTTGTCATACTAATTTCTTGTCTAAGTCGATAGTCGACAGAGTAGGGGTATGAGCCTCTAAGTCCTACAGTCTGAATAAACACTGTCGTCTTACGCTAGCTACAATTAAATGCCATTCAGCTACACTTCAATAATAGGGCAAAAGACTATGTAATACTAGGTTGTGAGGTATACTACCCAACTTATAATAAGTAACTAATACTGTAATTGCCTTAAGGATACCGTAGAAACTCCTGTTAAGGTCTACGAGAAGGGGGTCTTGGTACTTATTAGGGTATCCTCTTTCATTACATAGGCCATGGTCGTTCTAAGTCTTAGTCATAGTGCTTATAGAACAAGTGTCAATAGTAAGGATAGAAGAGTTACTGGCCGTCAAGGGGAAAGGGGATATAACTTGTATCGAGGTGGGGGTACATGTTACGTAATTTAAACTAAGGGATAAGCACCAGATCTCAATCTACAATAATAACTTAAACTATCAAGTTCTAAGTACTAAGTGTCACCACCACATTCCGAAAACAGGGGTATTTTCGACTTTTTACAATAACTAATATTATTGTAGTTATAATTTAGTAATTTCGTGATAGGTATATTAATTTAAATAAATATGTGAGGTGTGTAATTAAATATAGTAATTATATACAGTGTTCAATTGTATTGTGCTGGTAGACTTGACCTAGAAGTCAGTAGGTGAACACCTGTCCGAATTGTGGGATTCGGTATTTTAATTGTTTATTTTAGAATTTAATTCTTGGAGGTAATAATTAATTACTGTATTTTATTTAATACTTGGCGCATTGCATTTGCTTCGATATTTGGAGCGCTACCCTGACTGTTGTCTTCCAACAAATTTTACCATCTTGCCCTAGACGTGCCCGTCTTTAATTCTGCTATTTTTGCAACTCATAATTGTGCTCTCTGTACATTATTTCTGGCCGCACAAAAATCGTCGCGGATGTTATTTAATAAATCTCTATTTTGTATCGTTGTGCGTTCCAATCGAAAATTGAAGGCAATCTTGACCTATTTTTCGTGCGGCCCAAATTAGGGTAATATTCTGTTCTGAGTCTTCTTCATTATTGGTATTGATGACTTGACCTGATTTTGATCCCATGTACTCCTAATTAATTGTTGAACACAACTTGTATTTATTTCTAATTAATTTGAGGATACCATTTTATCTGATTCCGTAAATCCCAAATTAATTCCAGTGCCCTGCTAATTGAGCCCGTACCAGTCTTACAGTGCCCCCTGACCCTACAAAACACCGGACCCCGAATCGTCCGCCAATTTTCGTCATTTTATGTGTTTGTGCAAATTTTCGAATTTAAGGGGGCTAATTTGCAAATTTGCAGTTTTGGTGTAAACACCAATTTGTTTAAACCAATGAGGAATCCTTAATATTTTTATCACCCTCACCCCCACATGAACATTCTTCATGTCCAATCTGGACCACTCATTTAAAGTGGGTCCATCCTCACCATTAGATTCACACACCCTCTCACCCTTTTTACTATTTAATGTCACATCAACCCATTTTCCTAGAAAACCCTAATCCCCAAGCAAGCCCCCACCTCCTCACAAGCCTCCATCCTCTCCAACGTAGGAAGAAATTCTTCTTCCTTTCTTCTTCTCATTTCTTCTTCTTCTCCTTCCTCTTTTCTTCTTCTCTTTCTTTTATTTTTTGAATTTGAATTCATAAGGGAGGGGGGGAACACTGTTCACCCCCCCACAGTTCCTGTTCACCCCCACATTAAGTACCCGGTAGCCCCCTGTCTCTCCGACCTCCGGCGTACTCCGACGTTCAGCCCGGCCTTCAGTCCGGCGGCCCCTCCACTGCCCTTCACCAACCCGCACGGCCTGCTCCTCCCTCCATCTCCCCCGCACGATCAACCCTCTGGCCTACAGCCAACTCCCCATTCCCTCTGCTGCAGCCCGACGACGAACCCCCGACCTTCCCATCGACTCTCCGGCGGCCAACTGCACCGCTGCTCCCCCTCCCTGCTGTGTTCATCCATCCTCTTCGGCAAGTCCCGCCGAACTACCACCACCTACATCTACACCACCACCACCACCTCCATCATCTCCTAGTCACCACCACTGCCAACAGATACTCCGGCCCCCTGCTGCTGCCCGCACTTACTGTTCCTCCGGCAGCCATTGCCCCGTTGGCCTGCTCCTTCCCTCACACCACGACCCGGACGGATCTCGACTCCCTGCTCGCAACTCCGATGCGGCAGTCTCCGGTCATCCTCCCTCAACTCCCCTGAGCTCCCTCCCGCAGCCACGACTCCCTGCTCCGGCCATCTCTTCCTCAACAGCAGCTACACGACCAACATCAGCAGCCTCGATCCCGCCCCGCTGCGACGACTCGACCACCTCGTCGTCGTGCGCAGGTATAGTTATCCCCGTGTATATACGTAGTTATGAATGTATGTATTTGGTATATGGATAGTATATATGCAATGAATACATGGATTCATACATATTATTGTATTTGTATTCATATATAAGTTAGTTTAATGTATGTATGTATTTAATATATTTGTATGGGTATATACTAATCTGTATATGTATAAGTATATTACTTAGTGTCAATATGTATATGTATATGTATGTTATGTATTAAATTAATGTTAAAATGTACGTATATATGTATACGTATATATTTAATATAAATTGGTATCTATAACTACGTATACTAGTACAATTTAAATTAGTATATGTATAATTATTTATTTTATTAATATTTAACATGTATAAATTCTAGTATAAATATATCTTAGTATATATATGTTAATGTATATAGTGTATTTTTACTTAGTGAAGATAGATATATATATATATATATATATATAATATATATATATATATATATATATATATATATATATATATATATATTGCGTATTTTCTCTATTTTTCTATATATGTATATTAAAATGTATTTATTATAAATACGTATTAAATATATATGGTATTAATTTAACTGTATACATATAATATATGTTAATGTGTGTATTTTGGTATAAATATGTGTACCTATATATATATACGTGTATAAACATATTTTGGTATGTAAATATATATAGTGTATATATAAAACTGTATTGATATATATACATATACTTGTAAAACATATTTTTACTATATGTAAACAAATGTATCATATATATATATTTGGGGATATAAAATGTATATATAAACACTTATTTAGTATATGTATTGATTGGTATGGTAATAATGTACATATTTAATAGGTGTACATTATTCAATATGATGAGTATTTATATATATGTATTGTAAGTATTAATGATAATTAATAATATGTGTATTTATATACGTATCCCTACTAGATAACCCTAGCTGACTAGTGCCCTGCCTGACATGGCCCTGAGGCCAGTATTTTAGACTGTGTTAGTGTAGCATCTGATGCAAATGTGGTTTTGCTTGTGATATGTTTATAGGACTGTTGGTTTACCCAGGGGACACTCTGGAACAGGACATCAATAATTACCAGCTAAGGACCCAAGGCAAGTACATTCTCTGATTAGTTTCTAATCTATGATATCTCCTATGTTCACTGTATCTAGTGTAAATATCCATGTTCTTGACACATTGGTTACACGGATTGGTATACACGGATCTCGTCATGAGATGTTATTCCTTATTCATGGTGTAGCTTGTACAAGACTTGTTTTCCTTGTTATCTTGTGCATGTACAGACACTCATTTCCGGGGAGATTTGCTACCTTCCTAGGGAATCCCGTGCCATAGCGTACCATGATTGGATCTACTATACCAGTCGGGGGTGGGAAGTATTTTAGTATAGATATGTGATCATATCCAACTTTTCATGCATCATAGCTCACCCCACGTCTCACGTCGGGTGCGGCCTGACCATCTCAGTGCCTCATAGCTGTTACGTGTGATTAGCCTGACCTCTACATGCATCATAGCTAACCAACGGTTAGCCTGACCTTCGTGAATCATAGCTAATCACATATAACCAGCCTGATCAAGATCCCAAGCCGATCACATGTTAAAGCTAGTACTCACACACTTAGTCATAGGATTCTTGCTCATTGACATATTGTTCATTTCCTGCATTTACTTACAGTATTTCCAGTATTTCTTTCTTGTATATTTCTCGTACCTATACATGCATCTTGAATATTTCCATCTAGAACTGCTACATAGTTTATGTCATTTATATAAAACTGCTAATTAGAGATGTACTTTGCTCCTTCCTGACTGGAAATATTTTTTCAGACTGTGACCTTAGTAGACTGGTTTCCGACACACTTGGGAAATTGGATGTTACTGATTGCAGGTATGATTATTGTGTCATTAGACTTGTGTTGTATTCTTTTATTTCTTCATTTCCTATCGTGCTGTAGTTGTGATTGAGTAATTCTAGATTTATTTTATGATATCCACGTCTCCTTATGGAGTTGGATACTAGCGTGAGATTGTTTAGATAGTACTTGACCTAGACAGCGTTCTACCGCCGATGCTGCGGCGTAGGCTGGACGTACCCACGCTCTCGTGCCCCTAAACCGGGTGCGGGTCGTGACACGTTTTTAGTGGTGGCCCATGCAGGTCAGACTTCGCGAGTTGTGCGATGTCGTAGTAGTGTGGCATCCTTGTTATACTACTGCGTGCCTGCGATAGGATCTAGGACATAGGATACTAGGATGAGAGAGAATACTCAATCATAATTTATTTGAAAGATTTCCTGGGATGACCCCATGAGAATCTTATTATAATCTCCAATTTAATTCCTTCGCCCTTGTTTCCGTCCGTCCTCACTCGTTGATATTGAGTTGATTCTTGTTGACCAGTTGTTAACTTTAATTCCTGGTATCGTTGTTGAGTTGATTTCAAATTGAGATGAATTTTACGGACTAGAATTTATGGTATCATCTGATGACATATATTGATGAGGACAGTGAGAAAGGTAAACGTCTACCTTGGTTATGGAACCTAGAGTTTATCGCAGCCATATTAGCTGTCGTGATGAGAACGTAGGAACCTAACTTAGATGTACATACTTTAGTTATGAGATTTAGAGTTTCTCGCAGCCATACCGGTTAGCGTGGCGAGGATTCTAGATGGCATGATTATAGGGTTGCATACCTTAGTTACGGAACCTGTCGTTTATCGCATCTATGCTTACTGGCGTGGCGAGGATTCTGAGTGTCATGATTTCGGATAGACGTGTATGATTATCAGGTTGTATCTTAAATTGGTTCTTAAAATATCATCTCAAGACTTATCTATTTCTGTTATTCCAGGACTTTATTCCATCGCTTCTTTCTTTACTAGCAGTAAAGATACCTTCTGTCCTCAATTCAGTCTTTGAGCTCCTATTCCTTGAGGATTCCTTGTTAAGTATGATAATTAGTGACTTATAATTTTGGTTGTGTCTTGTATTGGTATTGACTGAGTGTTGCTTGTGAGTTGTAAGTGTTTCCTAGTTGGACATGTGAGCAGTAGGTTTTAATCTAGAGTTAGCCATTAGCATAGTACCTTGTACCAATGGTCCTGGGACAAGTGTCATTAAAGTAGAAGGAGAGCATAAAGTATCAGTGATAGTTCTCAGAGTTAGTATCAGAGCCAATTACCTGTCCTGGATAATCATGATTATGTAATTGAGTGATCTATGTAAACGATTAAGTATCCAGGAATTGTGTTAAGGTTTTATGGAGCATGATGTCCAATTTGATGATTGATATCGGGCGTGTTAAAGGTAAGGAATTGTATATGCATAAAAGAGTTAATGGACTGTCATGAGAAGAGAAACATCGGAAGTGGTAATGAAGATGGTGAAGCGTATCACAGATCAGTTTAACAGACTGAAAAAGTTAAAGGGGAATACCTATACATCAATCGAGATGAGGAACCATACACATACCCATGAGAGTAAAGAAACATAAGTGTTATAGAGGATACAGGTGATCATGAGTTCTAATGAGCTTGATGAGATAATACATTAATGCAGCTAGTGATATAATACCAAGAGTGCTAATAATTCTATATCGAGGATTAGTCGAGAATAACGTTAATAACAGTAAGCACTCTGTGTGATGATAATTAAATGATATACCAGTTTACATAAATTGAAATCATGAAAGAAAACACAGTTGATGATAACTTTGATCATTGGAGGTAATAGTACAAGTGATTCAGGCAGTACAATTTTAGTATACAATTATAGACACTAGATGCATTGAGTGCACCTTGAGTATCAGAGACCGTGAGCATTGATATGTACATTGTGGAGTTATAAATTAAAAGGTGGAAATAAGATTTTATTTTTAGAATAATTGAGGAGTTGAGATTACGTCATTAAATTATTGAGGATTTCAAATATGAATTCAAGGCTACAAAGATTTTAGAAGTGATTAAATTTTTCGATGTTGAGTATCAAATTGTGAGGAAGTATATACAATTCATTTTGTTGATCGAGAAGTTAAACCTTGACGATTAGTTTGAGGATTAATTTTATGGTAGATGAGAGATATGAATATTAATATATAATTAGATGATATACATGTGTAAGGATCTGATAACTTGAGTAGGATTGAGATGGCACCGCAGACTGACTTGGGTGTCCATCTAGAGTTGTATTAGAAAGAGCTTAGCACTTAGTATGGTGTTGCACTTGACGTATATTTGAGTAATAAGAATAGTATGAATAATTATAGTAGGAACGGGAACTGGCAGAGAGTGTGGTACTAAAGAGATAGAGGTATCAAACTTAGATGCATTATTGAACCATGGTTATATTATAGGTTCTTGGTATCAGATTTTGGTATTAAGAGACTTGTGTGTGCAATATTGATACATTCATGGATCTTGGTACCAGTATACAGGAATATGAATTAGTTAGTGAATTGCTAGAGTTAAGTGTATGTTAGAGATAGGAAATACTGCAGGTAATGTGTTAGCAGGTTCTGTTCTTTCCTTTATTCTGTTCCTATCTATTTGATTGATTGACTGATACCTTAGTACCGTAGCTTGTATGCATGATTCTTATTATAATGTAGTTAGTAGTACCCCTGATACAGAGACTACAATACCATAACAAAAGATACCATGACCGTACATATTCCCTTTAGGTTGCATGTTGTATGATTATAGGACAGATTTTTAGACCAGGATTTTTGGGGTTTGACCATGACGAAGATCTATGACAAGGTTATGACTTGACAAAGGGATAAGATGATTCAAAATTCAAGGATAAGCATTTATTAAATATAGAGTTAATGAGTTAATATAACAGAATTGATGGAACATTGATCTTTCGAAGATCGAGGTATGATTAAAAATTGAGGATAAACATTAATTTAAATAAAGGATTAAAAATTTAACATGGCAGAATTGATGATTTATTAATTTCAGGAAGATTGATTATGATATATTGGAAATTTGAGGAAAATTGGGAAAATTATCATTATATATACTTGATTGCAATACAGTAATTTAAATTTTATTATTGCGGACGTTGCATTTGAAGGATCCATAAGTGTCGTATTATTAAGTATTTTGAGGAAAAAGAAAACTGAAGAATCAGATCGTTGATGGATTATTGTTTGGATTCAGATTTTTGGGACGAAAATCAATACATTGATTGAAATTAAATTTGAGGAACAGATATCAAATTCCGAGTATAAAATTTTTATTTAAATTTGTGGGAATTGTGAGGAGATGGAATCTGATTTTTATTTTGAGAATAATTCAGAAATTTTTGAAAATTGCGAAACAACAAGGCGGATTATTTCAGGATTTTGTGGGTTGTTAAATTTCACTATTTTTGGAAATAATAATGTGTATGATTAAATACTACTATGAGGATTTTAAATTTCGAGGACAAAATTCTTTTAAGGTGGGTAGACTTGTCACCACCACGTTCCGAAAACAGGGGTATTTTCGACTTTTTACAATAACTAATATTATTGTAGTTACAATTTAGTAATTTCGTGATAGGTATATTAATTTAAATAAATATGTTAGGTGTGTAATTAAATATAGTAATTATATACAGTGTTCAATTGTATTGTGCTGGTAGACTTGACCTAGAAGTCAGTAGGTGAACACCTGTCCGAATTGTGGGATTCGGTATTTTAATTGTTTATTTTAGAATTTAATTCTTGGAGGTAATAACTAATTACTGTATTTTATTTAATACTTGGCGCATTGCCTTTGCTTCGATATTTGGAGCGCTACCCTGACTTTTGTCTTCCAACAAATTTCACCATCTTGCCCTAGACGTGCCCGTCTTCAATTCTGCTATTTTTGCAACTCATAATTGTGCTCTCTGTACATTATTTCTGGCCGCATAAAAATCGTCGCGGACGTTATTTAATAAATCTCTATTTTGTATCGTTGTGCGTTCCAATCGAAAATTGAAGGCAATCTTGACCTATTTTTCGTGCGGCCCAAATTAGGGTAATATTCTGTTCTGAGTCTTCTTCATTATTGGTATTGATGACTTGACCTGATTTTGATCCCATGTACTCCTAATTAATTGTTGAACACAACTTATATTTATTTCTAATTAATTTGAGGATACCATTTTATCTGATTCCGTAAATCCCAAATTAATTCCAGTGCCCTGCTAATTGAGCCCGTACCAGTCTTACAGTGCCCCCTGACCCTACAAAACACCGGACCCCGAATCATCCGCCAAATTTTCGTCATTTTATGTGTTTGTGCAAATTCCCGAATTTAAGGGGGCTAATTTGCAAATTTGCAGTTTTGGTGTAAACACCAATTTGTTTAAACCAATGAGGAATCCTTAATATTTTTATCACCCTCACCCCCACATGAACATTCTTCATGTCCAATCTGGACCACTCATTTAAAGTGGGTCCATCCTCACCATTAGATTCACACACCCTCTCACCCTTTTTACTATTTAATGTCACATCAACCCATTTTTCTAGAAAACCCTAATCCCCAAGCAAGCCCCCACCTCCTCACAAGCCTCCATCCTCTCCAACGTAGGAAGAAATTCTTCTTCCTTTCTTCTTCTCATTTCTTCTTCTTCTTCTTCCTCTCTTCTTCTTCTCTTTCTTTTATTTTTTGAATTTGAATTCATAAGGGAGGGGGGGAACACTGTTCACCCCCCACAGTTCCTGTTCACCCCCACATTAAGTACCCGGCAGCCCCCTGTCTCTCCGACCTCCGGCGTACTCCGACGTTCAGCCCGGCCTTCAGTCCGGCGGCCCCTCCACTGCCCTTCACCAACCCGCACGGCCTGCTCCTCCCTCCATCTCCCCCGCACGATCAACCCTCTGGCCTACAGCCAACTCCCCATTCCCTCTGCTGCAGCCCGATGACGAACCCCCGACCTTCCTATCGACTCTCCGGCGGCCAACTGCACCGCTGCTCCCCCTCCCTGCTGTGTTCATCCATCCTCTCCGGCAAGTCCCGCCGAACTACCACCACCTACATCTACACCACCACCACCACCTCCATCATCTCCTAGTCACCACCACCGCCAACAGATACTCCGGCCCCCTGCTGCTGCCCGCACTTACTGTTCCTCCGGCAGCCATTGCCCCGTTGGCCTGCTCCTTCCCTCACACCACGACCCGGACGGATCTCGACTCCCTGCTCGCAACTCCGATGCTGCAGTCTCCGGTCATCCTCCCTCAACTCCCCTGAGCTCCCTCCCGCAGCCACGACTCCCTGCTCCGGCCATCTCTTCCTCAACAGCAGCTACACGACCAACATCAGCAGCCTCGATCCCGCCCCGCTGCGACGACTCGACCACCTCGTCGTCGTGCGCAGGTATAGTTATCCCCGTGTATATACGTAGTTATGAATGTATGTATTTGGTATATGGATAGTATATATGCAATGAATACATGGATTCATACATATTATTGTATTTGTATTCATATATAAGTTAGTTTAATGTATGTATGTATTTAATATATTTGTATGGGTATATACTAATCTGTATATGTATAAGTATATTACTTAGTGTCAATATGTATATGTATATGTATGTTATGTATTAAATTAATGTTAAAACGTACGTATATATGTATACGTATATATTTAATATAAATTGGTATCTATAACTACGTATACTAGTACAATTTAAATTAGTATATGTATAATTATTTATTTTATTAATATTTAACATGTATAAATTCTAGTATAAATATTTCTTAGTATATATATGTTAATGTATATAGTGTATTTTTACTTAGTGAAGATATATATATATATATATATATATATATATATATATATATATATATATATATATATATATATATATATATATATATATATATATATATATATATATATATATATATATTGCGTATTTTCTCTATTTTTCTATATATGTATATTAAAATGTATTTATTATAAATACGTATTAAATATATATGGTATTAATTTAACTGTATACATATAATATATGTTAATGTGTGTATTTTGGTATAAATATGTGTACCTATATATATATACGTGTATAAACATATTTTGGTATGTAAATATATATAGTGTATATATAAAACTGTATTGATATATATACATATACTTGTAAAACATATTTTTACTATATGTAAACAAATGTATCATATATATATATTTGGGGATATAAAATGTATATATAAACACGTATTTGGTATATGTATTGATTGGTATGGTAATAATGTACATATTTAATAGGTGTACATTATTCAATATGATGAGTATTTATATATATGTATTGTAAGTATTAATGATAATTAATAATATGTGTATTTATATACGTATCCCTACTAGATAACCCTAGCTGACTAGTGCCCTGCCTGACATGGCCCTGAGGCCAGTATTTTAGACTGTGTTAGTGTAGCATCTGATGCAAATGTGGTTTTGCTTGTGATATGTTTATAGGACTGTTGGTTTACCCAGGGGACACTCTGGAACAGGACATCAATAATTACCAGCTAAGGACCCAAGGCAAGTACATTCTCTGATTAGTTTCTAATTTATGATATCTCCTATGTTCACTGTATCTAGTGTAAATATCCATGTTCTTGACATATTGGTTACACGGATTGGTATACACGGATCTCGTCATGAGATGTTATTCCTTATTCATGGTATAGCTTGTACAAGACTTGTTTTCCTTGTTATCTTGTGCATGTACAGACACTGATTCCCGGAGAGATTTGCTACCTTCCTAGGGAATCCCGTGCCATAGCGTACCATGATTGGATCTACTATACCAGTCGGGGGTGGGGAGTATTTTAGTATAGATATGTGATCATACCCAACTTTTCATGCATCATAGCTCACCCCACGTCTCACGTCGGGTGCGGCCTGACCATCTCAGTGCCTCATAGCTGTTACGTGTGATTAGCCTGACCTCTACATGCATCATAGCTAACCAACGGTTAGCCTGACCTTCGTGAATCATAGCTAATCCCATGTAACCAGCCTGATCAAGATCCCAAGCCGATCACATGTTAAAGCTAGTACTCACACACTTAGTCATAGGATTCTTGCTCATTGACATATTGTTCATTTCCTGCATTTACTTACAGTATTTCCAGTATTTCTTTCTTGTATATTTCTCGTACCTATACATGCATCTTGAATATTTCCATCTAGAACTGCTACATAGTTTATGTCATTTATATAGAACTGCTAATTAGAGATGTACTTTGCTCCTTCCTGACTGGAAATATTTTTTCCAGACTGTGACCTTAGTAGACTGGTTTCCGACACACTTGGAGAATTGGATGTTACTGATTGCAGGTATGATTATTGTGTCATTAGACTTGTGTTGTATTCTTTTATTTCTTTATTTCCTATCGTGCTGTAGTTGTGATTGAGTAATTCTAGATTTATTTTATGATATCCACGTCTCCTTATGGAGTTGGATACTAGCGTGAGATTGTTTAGATAGTACTTGACCTAGACAGCGTTCTACCGCCGATGCTGCGGCGTAGGCTGGACGTACCCACGCTCTCGTGCCCCTAAACCGGGTGCGGGTCGTGACACTAAGTACAAAATTTCAAAATTTAACATTAACAACTATAATCCCAGCAACTATATGTCCTTAACACAGAATAAATCACCTGGCCTACAATCAGAAGTGTCAGATGGCACGAGTTGAAAGATGAAGAATAGAGGAACAAAATTTGGTCGTCGCACAATTAGCGAACGCTAAGGTCATAGAGGAACAGTATATGAAATTAAAATAGGGCTCTAGATAGCATCGTGGTTTTCTAAGGAGGAGTGGTATGCTAGTTGCTATGTTAGAGTTATGGTCAAGAGAAATATTATATTTATTGCTCTTGGCTTCCTAAGGTACTGTCTGCTACTAATAAGACAATGATCTAAGTTTATAGTTCTAATATTATCTCACCATAAGAGTTAGGTCCAGCCCTAATATTTAACCTTGGATTTCTATTGGTTCCTCAATACTAGGGTCAAAAAATATGGTCAAACTTCTAACTAACTCTAGTAGTATCTATACTACTCCCAAGTTCCCATAATACATCAAGGGGTAATGGTAAACCACTCTATAGATAAGGAATTCTAGGGTTCACTAGATATTCTAAACTTAGTGGTGTGTCTATATTCTCGTTGTATTCTTAATAGGTGTGCTACCCTAATTATCATCCTAATAACAGGGGTTCCTATATTCCAGCAGAAGGCTATACTCAAAAAACTATTAGGAAAGTACAGGAATCAAGCAGGATACAATTGTTCAAATAGAACAGATAGGAGGAAGATGAATCATAGTCAATTATGGATGAGATCCTATACTCTAGTCCTAGGTGCAGGCTTGTTCGGTACAATAACGTAACCCAGACAATATGCTCTCGACCTGCATGGGCCACCACAAAAATATGTCACGTCCCAGTCCCAAAAGTACGTAGGACTAGGAACACGTAAGCATGCCAGCCGCATGGATATGGCAACTCCAATATATGGAAACCATAACCCATACGTACGCTGTAATATGAATATCAAATCCACAAGTGGTATTGTAAACCCCCTCAATTTATTCTGTAGATAGTTATAGTGGACCAGGAATAATTTTGATAGAAGATATTGAGGTTTAGAGTAGGGGATATTTACCTGGAATTTTTAATCCAATTATTTTAAACCATTGGCACACCCTATCTTTGTCTAATTATTCGGAGCCCATTATCAGCCCATAATTTCCGTACAAATATTGTATACTCGACTCAACTCGCCAAATTAGGCACTGGACTTTTCTAACTGTTAAAATCAACTTTTGTGTGCTCTAAATTAATTGCGTAACATTTCCGAAATCGTAACCCGTATTTAATTCCGTGTCGGACACCTGTGTCGTTACCCTCAATTTTGGGGTACCAACTTAACCCGTTGAGCCGGGCCAACTAAAGGGTCCAAGACCGACTCCAAGCCCCCACCATTTTTGGCCTTTGCGCCGTTTCCGGATTTTGACCCCGCGGGCCCCAATTAAATTAAATTCGCGGGACGCGTTATCTTTATTTTAATCAGGATTTACCAACTTTGTAAATTCTATTTTAATATTAAATTAATCCCAATGCCCTTCAAATTTGACCCGCGCCTAACGCGCAACACCCCCTCACCATGACAATTTTAAATATATTTTTCTCCGTAATTTTTGCGTCATTTCATGTGTCCATGCAAATTTCCGAATTTACGGGGGCTTATTTGCAATTATTAAATTGTTGGCAACACCTTATTGGTCATGAGAAATTGTTGGGTCCCAAAATGGGGTCCCAATCCCAATTCTCTTATGAAGAAACCCCACCCCTATCCATATTACATCACAACCACTCATTTTTCCTAGGAGGATCCCAACCACTCATTCAAACCCACACATCCCCCTATAAAGTAACATTTTTCCCCCACCCTCAACACATCACCGGCCCTAATCCCTAGAGAAACCACTCTCTCTCCTCTTTCTTTTACTCCCCATGCAAAGTTTCTCCTTCTTCACTCTTCCTTCTTCATTCTCCTCCTCTTCTTCCCTCCATACTATTCTCACCTGAGCCCCACCCGACCGGGGACCCCGACCCCGAACTCCGGCCACGTCGGCCGCCGACGCAGCCACCCCACGCTGCTGCCGATCTCCTCCGGCCGGCGCTGTGCGTCCCACCCCCGCGCGGCCTGAACCACCACCGACCTGTGCATTCCGACCCCACTCCAGACTGGAGCAGCCTTTCCGCCGAGCACCTCTGCTGCAGACTGAACTCCGGCCAACTGAGAGTAGACCCGAGCGCCTCTGCTGCCGACCTGAGCGCCTCGGCTGCAGACTGCAGTCCGGCCAACTGAGAGGAGCCGACCCCCTCGCGGTGCGTAGCACTCGACGCAGACCGTTCCCGGCCGGCCAGCATTTCGCCGACCCCGCAGTTTCCCGTCCGGCCACCCTAGTTGCATCATCTCCACCTTCTCCGACCGAATCCGGCACCATCGACGCCAAGGTCGACTCTTCCCCTAGCCTCATTTAATTCCAGAATTTGTTTTGGGTTATATTGATGGTGTTTATACATGTGATATACTAGCAAGGGTTTGGGTTTAAGTATGTGGATGGTTATGGTAGTGTGATAACTAAAAATATATGGTTGAGGTATATATATGTAGATTGAGGCTAATGATGGTTAAATATGCATACGGATGAGATAGTGTTTAAAGAGATTTAATATATTACTAGTGTTTGTTTAGTAATGATAAATGAGAGTGTAGTGAAACAATTGAACTAAAGGAAATATGAGTTTGTTATATGCAAATATTATTGGAATGAGGATGTTTATATATACATATGGACTTAAGTTATCTAGGGATAAGTATTGATGGTTATGGATGGTAATTGGTTCGAGGATTATCTGTAGATAAGGTGCTTAGGGTTTGTATCTATATTGATTGCATATACAGGGTTGAAAATAAATAATTAAATCCAGTATTTTCTTCAGATGAATAGAAATTGATTGAGGTTATGAAACACGTACAAATGAGGGTGGATGTTAATGCCAAATGTGACGGATGTCCAAATTATTAAACACGCAATTGTTATTGTGGTTTAGTTGTTTAGAAACTATGACTGAAAATAAATTGATAATTAATGGGTGATAGACATGGGGAACAGGTGATTTATTTTGGAATAGGTATATTATCTGATAATGAGTCAAAGATTGAGGACGGTAAATGATTAGTTGATTATTGAGACTGAGTCTAGATGTAGCTGTGTGTAGCACACCTATCTGTCTTAAGAAGATTATTGATTCTGGTTTGTATCCCTTCACTAGGTATTGCGGGACCTGAGGACTTGGACGCAGTACCAGATCCCCGTCATCAGCAGCCTCGCGCAGGCAAGTGTACCTTGCCACCCTGTATTTCAGTTTACAGATACTTGTTGTTCTTTATGTACATTGTGCACATAGTTATGTCGACGTTCGGTACTTCGCGTCCGGTTCACAACCGGGTGAAGACATACGTCGTAGCGTCCTAGGAAGATTGTTGGATGATTCGTAGTTTCTCGATATGCGTACCTGAGTTTATCGATACCCCAGGACACACTCATACAATGTGATCATGCCAGATTCCTGTATCCTGATACTGACATCATGACCAGAGACTGGGACGACCTTAGGGTCGCGTCTGTTGTGTTATCTTTCGTGTGTCGAGACTGTTAGAGGTTCAGGTTCAACGCACAATCGTTGACCGCTTGGGAAGGGGAAGACAGTTACTAGACGTTTGGACTACTCTGCACGCGCTTATATATATGTAGTATTTGTAGTGATACCTGTATCTAGTGTAGCTGTTTCACCCGTGAGACTCTTTGCTCGGAGCTGCAGTACGTTCCGTGTGTTTCCGTGTTCGGAGCTACGGTTTTATATTAGAAAGCCCACGCGTCGAACATTATCTTTAAACTGTGTCACACTAGTTTGGATTTGTTAGAGTACCCTGTCATGCACTTGTACTTTCTGTTTACTTGGCATTGCTATATTTCTGTACCTTGTTACGTCCCTCTGAGGACCTGGTTCCCTGCCAGTTTTGCAGCATAGACGATTATGGAGCACTTGGAGATACTGATGGAGTGGCATATCTTGCGAGCATGGTACCAGGTACTCATATTATATCTACCAGTATTATGGTTATTTTACATTGATTATTCATCTGTTGTTGTAGCCTAGTTTTGTAGACTCATACTTCTTCTCGAGTCTATTCGAGTTAGTGTGTTATTGGGCGGCCGACCTTAGCACATATAGCTCTTTCTTGTATACTGATGTATATTGTGGATTGAGACATAGAGGTTTACAACATGGAAAATTCTAGATAGTGCCCTTTATATTACAGCTTATACGTATTCGAGTCAGACCAGAGTCTGGTCGAATGCGTAGCTGGCGTGTCACGTATTCCTGGTCCTACGTATTTTGGGACTGGGGCGTGACATGTTTTTGTGGTGGCCCATGCAGGTCCGATTTAAATCGTCTTGGTCACCTGACTGTGCCAAGCGAGCCTGTAAATTAGGAATAGATGTTATGATTGTTGAATAGGATCTCAATCCATAATCGATTTTAAAACTCTTTGTATGTGATTATCGCCTTTGGACTTCCACTTTGCATTCGTTCAATCTTCGTCAATATCGCTATCCTTGTTTCTCGTCCCCTATTGTTCGGGGAGACGAATGCTTGTGACTGATGACTCCCCTCCAGAAGAAGATCGAAGACCAGACGACAGGAGATAGAATCCGTATACCCTTCTTGGAGAAGAGTGCTACCTTATCAGGATAGATTGATGGATTCTTTGGATTCTACAACTAGTGTGGAAGGTCGGCAAGAGAGTTGGACCCACTAGTACCCTTCCCGTGCTTGAGGTAACAGTGATCTTGGAAGTACTAAGAGCTGGAAGGATTGTTGATCATGACCTAGAATGATTTATGTGAATGTATAGCCTAATGATGGAAACTAGTGGTTGTATATGATAGCAATACCAGGAATGATATTATGGACTAGAGGAGATAAAATTTCAAGCTCTCACTTGGATGATGATGATCTAATACCAGAAATTTTAGTATGTGCTTGGGTGACATCATTATTATAATTGTAGTTATGACTTGGAGAGATAAATAACGAAAAGAAGAAAACTCGAGGAATGAAAATTTTAGGAAAAAATTTGAGGAGAAGAGAAATTATACGTTAGGCAGGGGAGAAAATTTTCTTTTAAAGGATTAGTATGGTAAACAGAACAGGAGGATTTATTTTGAGGTTAAGTCTGGACGATGACACCGTCCTAGCATGAGTTGATTGAGCCAATACCACGCGACACTAGATTGTCGACGTAGTTGCATTTATATTTTTAGGCCACCAGGTTACCCTGAGTTGAGTTCAGGGAGCCCAGGAGTATGGTGTTCATCTACCTTAGGGGTATACAATTCAGGAGGTGAACCAGTGTACCACCTTGTTATAGCAGAGTTGAGGATGTTTTCTAGATAATCTTTTAGGCCTGTCACCTGACAGAAAGAGTATGTTACAGAGTTGACTCCAAGAGCCGAGCCGATTATTTTTCTATCTTCAGACTAGCACCGACAGAGTTAGGTTGAGTCGGAAGTCCATAATAGAGGACCTCTTAGACAAGGGTTTCGGTCGGGCTAGTGTTTTTCTATGAAAAGCAACCATCTTATAGTATCGAAGAAGGACGAGACGGTACGTCTGCGTATTGATTTCAGGGACGGTATGTTGTGTATCGATTACAGGATTTAATGCAGTAACGGTAAAGAACAAGTACCCATTGCCGCACATCAAAAATTTATTGAATCAGCTAAGTGGCACATATGTATTTTGAAGATCGATCTCAGATCCAGCTATCATCAGATCTAGGTTCGAAGAGAGGCCATTCCTAAGGCGACATTCCGGATGTAGTATGGATACTATGAGTCTTTAGTCATGCCGTTTGGCTTAGCCAACGTGCCAGCAGTATTTATGAGCTTGAGGAACAAGGTTTTCCACCAGTACTTGGATAAGTTCGTGGTGGTGTTCATCGACGTCTTGATGTATTCCGAGGACCAGGAGAAGCACGAGAGACATCTCAAGATTGTGTTGGAAACACTGAGACATGAGAGGCTGTACGCCAAACTCAGCAAACGTGAGTTTTGCTTGGATAGAGTACCATTTCTGGGACACATAATCACCGGAGATGGACTATCAGTGGATCCGGAGAAGATAGCTGCAGTAGAGACCTGGCCTACCCCTACATCAGTTACGGAGGTTAGGAGTTTCCTCGGACTTGCCGGATATTACCGGAGGTTCGTGGAAAAATTTTCGAGGATAGCTGCGCCTATGACGCGACTGACGCGTAAGGGCAAATTATCTAGACCGACGAGTGTCAGGCGGCTTTCGATGAGCTGAAGAAGAGTCTGACATCGGCACCAATTTTGACACTACCTTCCGGATCAGGAGGATTTGTAGTGTACAGTGATGCGTCAGGGAGCGGATTGGGATGTGTACTGATGCAACACGGCAAGGTGATAGCCTACGCATCGAGACAGCTGAGAGTTCATGAGAAGAACTATCCGACACACGACTTGGAGCTAGCTGCGGTGATATTTGCACTAAAGCTATGGAGACATTACCTTTATGGTGAGCGTGTTGAAATTTATACAGATCATAAAAGCCTGAAGTACGTCTACACGCAGAAGGAGCTCAATATGAGGCAGAGACATTGGCTAGAGCTGATGACAGATTATGACATTGAGCTACAGTACCACCCAGGCAAGGCGAACGTCGTAGCAGATGCCTTAAGCAGGAAGTCCATGGCATACTTTCTGACGACGCCGCGACGGTTGCTAGAGGATCTCCAGGAGCTTGGGATAGAGATCGTATTGCCAGGCATGGAAGGACAGATGGCCAGCCTTGAGATTCAGTCCACATTTATTGAGAGGATCAAGGCAGCCTTGCCTACAGATACGAGATTTAGACGACTGCAAACGGGATTCAAGATTCATGAAGGCGGAACATTGAGGTGTGGAGATCGCCTATACGTTCCGAGTGGCAAGCTACGCCAAGAGTTGATGACAGAGGCTCATAGCTCGATTATTCTATTTCATCCTGGGGGTACGAAGATGTACCGAGATGCGAGGCAACATTACTGGTGGCATGGGATGAAGAGAGAAATTGCAAGATTCGTGGCAAAATATTTTGGCAGCAAGTCAAGGCTGAACATCAGAGGACTGCAGGACTATTGCAACCACTCCCTATTCCCGAGTGGAAGTGGGAACACATTACCATGGACTTCGTCACAGGATTTTCGCGAAGCCCTAGCGGGAAGGATGCAGTTTGGGTTATCGTAGACAGACTCACCAAGTCTGTACATTTTTTGCCCTTCCGAGTTGGGCAATTCACATAGATACTAGCTGACATATATATGAGGCAGATAGTACGATTACATGGAGTGCCTGTCAGCATCGTATCGGATCGTGATTCCAGATTCACGTCACATTTTTGGCGGAGTATGCAAGAGATCCTAGGAACACGTCTCAAGTTCAGCACTGCGTATCATCCACAGACTGATGGACAGTCAGAGCACACAATACAGATATTAGAGGATATGTTAAGAGCATTCATGATTGATTTTGGAGGATCTTGGGAGGACCATCTACACTTGGTGGAATTCTCTTACAATAACAGTTACCAGGCCAGCATACAGATGGCACCTTATGAGGCACTGTACGGCAGGAAATGCAGGTCGCCAGTTTGTTGGAGCGACGTGAGAGAGTGTCAGATACTTGGTCCCGAATTGGTGACACGGACAGTAGAGAAGGTCAAACAGATTCAGAGCCACCTGCGCGCAGCACAGGACAGACAGAAACACTGGGCAGATGCGCACCGCAGGCCATTGGAGTTCAAGGAGGGTGACCACGTATTTTTGAGGATATCGTCCACTCGTGGTACCATCAGATTCGGAGGCAGAGGCAAGCTGAGTCCGAGGTATATCGAACCTTTTGACATTTTGGAACGAGTTGGCGAAGTGGCTTACCGTCTTGCATTACCTCCATCATTAGAGGGAGTACATGACGTATTTCACGTATCGCAACTGAGGAGATATGTCGCAGACCCTAGCCACGTACTTGATCATTCGGAGATTATAGTCGGGCCTAGTCTGTCTTACGTAGAGCAGCCAGCTGAGATCCTCGATCGCAGCGAGAAGACTTTGAGAGGACTGACGATTCGACTGGTCAGAGTGGCATGGAAGCACCATTCACCAGACGAGTCTACTTGGGAGCGTGAGGATTCTATTCGGCAGCGATTCCCGTACTTATTTGAGGAGCAAGGTACGAATTTACGTACGGCAATTTAATTACTGGTTATTTTAAATTCTGTTAGATATTATCGTGCTTTACTTTTAATTTCGGGGACAAAATTTTTCTAAGTTGGAAAGAATGTAAACCCCCTCAATTTATTCTGTAGATAGTTATAGTGGACCAGGAATAATTTTGATAGAAGATATTGAGGTTTATAGTAGGGGATATTTACCTGGAATTTTTAATCCAATTATTTTAAACTATTGGCACACCCTATCTTTGTCTAATTATTAGGAGCCCATTATCAGCCCATAATTTCCGTACAAATATTGTACACTCGACTCAAATCGCCAAATTAGGCACTGGACTTTTCTGACTGTTAAAATCAACTTTTGTGTGCTCTAAATTAATTGCGCAACATTTTTGAAATCGTAACCCGTATTTAATTTCGTGTCGGACACCTGTGTCGTTACCCTCGATTTTGGGGTACCAACTTAACCCGTTGAGCCGGACCAACTAAAGGGTCCAAGACCGACTCCAAGCCCCAACTATTTTTGGCCTTTGCGCCGTTTCCGGATTTTGACCCCGCGGGCCCCAATTAAATTAAATTTGCGGGACGCGTTATCTTTATTTTAATCAGGATTTACCAACTTTGTAAATTCTATTTTAATATTAAATTAATCCCAATGCCCTTCAAATTTGACCCGCGCCTAACGCGCAACACCCCCTCACCATGACAATTTTAAATATATTTTTTTCCGTAATTTTTGCGTCATTTCATGTGTCCATGCAAATTTCTGAATTTACGGGGGCTTATTTGCAATTATTGAATTGTTGGCAACACCTCATTGGTCATGAGAAATTGTTGGGTCCCAAAATGGGGTCCCAATCCCAATTCCCTCATGAAGAAACCCCACCCTTATCCATATTACATCACAACCACTCATTTTTCCTAGGAGGATCCCAACCACTCATTCAAACCCACACATCCCCCTATAAAGTAACATTTTCTCCCCCACCCTCAACACATCACCGGCCCTAATCCCTAGAGAAACCACTCTCTCTCCTCTTTCTTTTACTCCCCATGCAAAGTTTCTCCTTCTTCACTCTTCCTTCTTCATTCTCCTCCTCTTCTTCCCTCCATACTATTCTCACCTGAGCTCCACCCGACCGGGGACCCCGACCCCGAACTCCGGCCACGTCGGCCGCCGACGCAGCCACCCCACGCTGCTGCCGATCTCCTCCGGCCGGCGCTGTGCGTCCCACCCCCGCGCGGCCTGAACCACCACCGACCTGTGCATCCCGACCCCACTCCAGACCGGAGCAGCCTTTCCGCCGAGCACCTCTGCTGCAGACTGAACTCCGGCCAACTGAGAGCAGACCCGAGCGCCTCTGCTGCCGACCTAAGCGCCTCGGCTGCAGACTGCAGTCCGGCCAACTGAGAGCAGCCGACCCCCTCGCGGTGCGTAGCACTCGACGCAGACCGTTCCCGGCCGGCCAGCATTCCGCCGACCCCGCAGTTTCCCGTCCGGCCACCCTAGTTGCATCATCTCCACCTTCTCCGACCGAATCCGGCACCGTCGACGCCAAGGTCGACTCTTCCCCTAGCCTTATTTAATTCCAGAATTTGTTTTGGGTTATATTGATGGTGTTTATGCATGTGATATACTAGCAAGGGTTTGGGTTTAAGTATGTGGATGGTTATGGTAGTGTGATAACTAAAAATATATGATTGAGGTATATATATGTAGATTGAGGCTAATGATGGTTAAATATGCATACGGATGAGGTAGTGTTTAAAGAGATTTAATATATTACTAGTGTTTGTTTAGTAATGATAAATGATAGTGTAGTGAAACAATTGAACTAAAGGAAATATGAGTTTGTTATATGCAAATATTATTGGAATGAGGATGTTTATATATACATATGGACTTAAGTTATCTAGGGATAAGTATTGACGGTTATGGATGGTAATTGGTTCGAGGATTATCTGTAAATAAGGTGCTTAGGGTTTGTATCTATATTGATTGCATATACAGGATTGAAAATAAATAATTAAATCCAGTATTTTCTTCAGATGAATAGAAATTGATTGAGGTTATGAAACACGTACAAATGAGGGTGGATGTTAATGCCAAATGTGACGGATGTCCAAATTATTAAACACGCAATTGTTATTGTGGTTTAGTTGTTTAGAAACTAGGACTGAAAATAAATTGATAATTAATGGGTGATAGACATGGGGAACAGGTGATTTATTTTGGAATAGGTATATTATCTGATCATGAGTCAAAGATTGAGAATGGTAAATAATTAGTTGATTATTGAGACTGAGTCTAGATGTAGCTGTGTGTAGCACACCTATCTGTCTTAAGAAGATGATTGATTCTGGTTTGTATCCCTTCACTAGGTATTGCGGGACCTGAGGACTTGGACGCAGTACCAGATCCCCGTCATCAGCAGCCTCGCGCAGGCAAGTGTACCTTGCCACCCTGTATTTCAGTTTATAGATACTTGTTGTTCTTTATGTACATTGTGCACATAGTTATGTCGACGTTCGGTACTTCGCGTCCGGTTCACAACCGGGTGAAGACATACGTCGTAGCGTCCTAGGAAGATTGTTGGATGATTCGTAGTTTCTCGATATGCGTACCTGAGTTTATCGATACCCCAGGACACACTCATACACTGTGATCATGCCAGATTCCTGTATCCTGATACTGACATCATGACCAGAGACTGGGACGACCTTAGGGTCGCGTCTGTTGTGTTATCTTTCGTGTGTCGAGACTGTTAGAGGTTCAGGTTCAACGCACAATCGTTGACCGCTTGGGAAGGGGAAGACAGTTACTAGACGTTTGGGCTACTCTGCACGCGCTTATATATATGTAGTATTTGTAGTGATACATGTATCTAGTGTAGCTGTTTCACCCGTGAGACTCTTTGCTCGGAGCTGCGGTACGTTCCGTGTGTTTCCGTGTTCGGAGCTACGGTTTTATATTAGAAAGCCCACGCGTCGAACATTGTCTTTAAACTGTGTCACACTAGTTTGGATTTGTTAGAGTACTCTGTCGTGCACTTGTACTTTATGTTTACTTGGCATTGCTATATTTCTGTACCTTGTTACGTCCCTCTGAGGACCTGGTTCCCTGCCAGTTTTGCAGCATAGACGATTACGGAGAACTTGGAGATACTGATGGAGTGGCATATCTTGCGAGCATGGTACTAGGTACTCACATTATATCTACCGGCATTATGGTTATTTTACATTGATTATTCATCTGTTGTTGTAGCCTAGTTTTGTAGACTCATACTTCTTCTCGAGTCTATTCGAGTTAGTGTGTTATTGGGCGGCCGACCTTAGCACATATAGCTCTTTCTTGTATACTGATGTATATTGTGGATTGAGACATAGAGGTTTATAACATGGAAAATTCTAGATAGTGCCCTTTATATTACAGCTTATACGTATTCGAGTCAGACCAGAGTCTGGTCGAATGCGTAGCTGGCGTGTCACGTATTCCTGGTCCTACGTATTTTGGGACTGGGGCATGACAGGTATAAATCTGTATCACAAGTCACAGGGTATAATCTAAATCTCATCCACGAAAATCAAATATAATGAATAACCAGCATCTATATAACTAGATCTCAACATAAGTATCTAAGGATGATAGTTGGATGGAAACAAATCCACTACCAACTCGAATGGAAAAGTACAACACAATAAATACAATATAAGAATACCATCTAACAACCACGGGGCTCGAAGATAAGACATCCTCGAAACATATGTAACCATCCAAATCTATGCTCCTGCAAATACTCAAGAACAAATACACCTGGAAAGGGACCAGGTCCTCAGAGGGACGTAACAAGATACATAGAAGCAAGCCAATTTGAATACAGTAAACATGCATAATGTTTGAAAATATATAAGTACGCTGTACAAGACAATCTATATGAATGCAAATGAGGACAACTTTTTGACGTATGGGCAAGGGTAGGCTACTCGATCTAATCATCACAACTCATGCACTCGTCCATGAACATCATCAGCCGACATACCGCGGGGGTAGCGACCCTCGTGACTCCATCAATCGACATACCGCGGGGGTAGCGACCATCGGACACGACCACCATAGTGCGTGCTAGAGACTACGGTGTTACCAGAGTGGTTAAAAGCCCATACGCCTAATGATTGTCCTCTATGATACTGTGTCAAGTGTGTGTCAACATATCTAATATATAGCAATGACTGAAAGAAACTACACATGCAATAAATAAACAGAAATACAATAAATATACAGAAATATACTAAGCATGCAAAATACTGTAATCAATTTGGCAAGGTATCTTGCCTGGCAAGAAAGCTGCAAAAATATAATGTCCAGATGTCAACACCAAGAGTCAGAAGCTACGGCCTCAGAATGAACGTCTCCGGATGCTGAAATAAATATCACCAACGTTCCAGAATAAGAAAAATAGCTAAAAAGCACTTCCCTTTCGTCCAATTTGGACACAGGGGCAAAACGATAATTTTGGGTAAAAGTGGGGTCCACGTGTGGCCCACTTTGTACCGAAAAGCGTGCCAAGGGTAACAGTCTCTAAATAGGACAAATTATAGGTCAAACAACTCTATATGTCAATACGAACCCAACGGTATATCCAATTGTGGATTCCGATGAGCCGAACACAATTTCGTCCAAAAAGTCAACTGTAGGGCCCGCCAATTGGCGACTTGGTCAAATGTCTCAGAATTGCGTGAAAATTGGGTCACAAGACCATCGCGTTACCACGAGTCCAATGGCACAAGTTTCGTCACAATCTGAAGAGCGTGTACAAAATGCGCGCGACTTCCACAAAAGTTGCGACACGGGATGTGTCTGCGGATACGGGCTGATTCCGGCGCACATATACGTCCGAATCAGTTTTCACGAATTTTTACGTGTTCGGTTACGCTGCGTACACCGTTCGGTATACTTGGTACACAACGGGGCGGTCCCGTTTGGCAGGACGCGCTCCATTTCACAACTTTTGGAAATCTGAAAAAGTGGGTTCACGGGATTTTGTGACGAATTTAATTCTGTCCACAACAGTTAATAATATAGGATTATTTAACAGAAATTAAACTAGGTCAAGTGGTCTACGCATACCAAAAAGAATTATCGAATTCGGATCTCTGTGGTGGGAGATACGAACTCGGCAACATAGGTGGTCACCGCAGTTTTCTGCGATCCCAGAATTCGGTCTGCTTGCGCCAACTTTGATGCTATTTTTGCCTAGGGTTTCGTGTTGTTTGAGGTCTACTAGCACACAGATATGGAAGAGGGTTAAGGGGTGAGCATACCGGTGAAGACGGAACGGCGTTTGGTTGAGCGAATCGACGGGAAGCAACTCCGGAACAAAGGTACCTCGTGTGAAAATCTGCAGTGCGCGGGGTCACAGTCGTCGGGATTTGTTTGGACGGCCTGGCGGGGTTCTCTGGCTGCGGTGGTGTCTCTCTCTAGGTCTAGATGGGAAGAGGAGGGTCTGGATGATTAGGTTTAGGGTTTAGAGGAATATATATATATATATATATATATATATATATATATATATATATATATATATATATATATATATATATAGGGAGAGAGAGGGTCTAACGCGGCCAAGGGGGGGTCGGGTTTGGCTTGGTGCTGTGTGGTTTTGCAAAAAGGGGGCTTTGCTTATTCGTGGAATTTGCTAAAGGGGGGGTGGCTGCTAATGGTTTGCATGGAATTGGTAGTTTGCTAAGTTGCTTGTAGTTGTTAGAATAGTTTGCTTGGTTTTGCTTTAAGTTATTAGTTATAGGTATTATTAGTTTATTAATATTTTCTTTTCTTTTCTTTTCCTTTTTCTTTTTAAATATATATATGCATATATATTTTTGTATATATATATATATATATATATATATATATATATATATATATATACTCATAAGAAAAATTATAGATTATATTAATGCACACCGTTAAGCTAGCAACTACTCAAGGGGTCTCCTACATGAAATAAATTCCGAAAAATTTCTGATGGTCCCATAAATCTTCCAAGTGCACCAACACCTAAAATAAAAATTAATAAAAATCTATTTCTCCTAATTAGCACATAATTACTATAATTAAATTATTAATTAATATAAAAAAATACGGTTTTTTTTAGAAATAGGGGTTTTACAGTATCAAGTATTTCTTAGCCGTGCTCCCCGAATAGGGGGAACGGGGCATTACAAATTTGATGATCGCCTTGAATAGTATAAAAAGGATAGTCCACTAGATGCATGCTAGAGTTCTGAAAGAAATGAATATGACTCACGAGACACGTTGTGCACCAGATATAGTAATTGAACTTGCTTATCGTACATGAACTGCTTGCCTGCTTGCTTGTATATCGAACATGAACTCTGATTTCAAAGATGTTTCCAAAAAGAAGTAATATGACTATGTTCTTGTACTGCATGTAACGAACCTAGGTAAAACTAGAAAGATCACTAGTAATGTAACGTTTTATAACATAATTACTTAGTGTTGGTTTCAGTGAATGTTGCTTTTGTTCGTTGATTTTATACTCACCAGTACTTTCTCCAAAGTGCTGACCCACCAACAGTTTTTGCTTATTCGCAGGTGTTGGATCATCCAAGGAAGCGATAGCCGTGCCTCATCTCCAGGACCCGAAAATCTAGTTTAGATGCCTTGAGCCGTATCGATGTTTTGAGCTGCTTTTGTATAGAGAGACATAATGTATGGAACGATGACATTGTATTCAGATAACCTCGTGCTTTGATCTTTGCCCCGTGTACTCGGATGGATTATTGTTTGCAACATTGTCCCTCAGCTGCGTACTCGATCGATTCGATGATAGCCACAACTTTAACGATGTTGCCTTGTGCGAGCGCAACCCCAGGCTCGCACGGCATCACGTTCCGATGGAAACGATCGTCCCACGGGAGCGCTGGCGCGGTGATTCGCGTCCAGCGAGGACGGCCGATTCCTGTGGGAGATCGGGGCGTGACAGTCATAGTCGTTCGATGTCGTTCTTAGAGCCTACGAAGATCCGAGCATGATCTACCATGGATTTCGACAAGAAGTTCCACCGGAGCCACCGCCGTCACCGCCGATCACGGCGGAGGATAGGAACCGGAGTTTCCGACGGGGATCACCGGAGGGTCGCCAGAGCGCCACCAAGGAGGAGCATATGATGGTTCTTGAAGGTTCGATTCTCAATCTCAACTCTAAATTTTGACAGAATATTAGAGAATAGATCCAAGATTGATAGAATGTTGGAGGAATTATTGAGAATTAGAGGAGATGAAGCCTCGCCATTGGCCATGGCTGCCCACTTCCACCCCCTCCACCATTACAAACCCCTCTTTCATCTCAGTTCATCTTCACGGCACCCCCCTCAACCCTAGGCCATCATCATTTATCACATATGGAGACCAATCCAATGGGTTTTCAGAACCCTATGTCCTTCTCTAAGCAATACTACCAACCTCGGATCTATTCCAATATGAAAACCGGTCAAGAACAGGCTCAAGCCAATTGGAGATCCCATCAAGAACAGGTCCACACTAACCTGAAACATCCTCCAAACCACCAGCATCAATTTGAGCAGAGAACTATTCTGAATCAGAACCAAGAGCATGCTACAACCCCTGTTTTCAACCAAATACCCATTGCTCCAGTTTCGTATCAATTCCAAGTATATCAATCATATACTCACTACCCTAGTTTTAATCAATACCCTAGTCCCATGAATCATATACCAATCATATACGCACTACCCTAGTTTTAATCAATTCCAAGTATATCAATCATATACCCACTACCCTAGTTTTAATCAAAACCCTAACTCCATGATTCCCAATTCTTGGGTTAATCAATACCCTAGTCCCATGAATCTTTCATATGTTATTGGCATGGGTTCACCATTGGCAGGGGTCAATCCCAACCCTAATTTTATGAATTTGCCAAATAGTATGGACACTATGGCCCAAATCTGGGTTACATCCACCCTCAGCCTTTTCCATACACAGTCCTGACAGCAGGATATGCCTCAATTGGGAATGTACCCATGGAGAATACATCATTTGGTAATATACCATTAGTCCCCATTCCTGGCCAGATGGGAGTTTCATCAATTCAATCAGAGAATGCAACAATTGGAAGCCCATCAGCACATCAACAGGAAGAAGATTATGCATATGTGGGTGTCTCTGCATATACACATCCTTTGAATGTATTCATGGGAAAATCAGACCCTGTACATTTTGGATCAAGTCTTGCACAGTGGGAATCAAAACCACCCTTAAATGTTAAGATCCCTCCAGAGTTTCAACAGCAAGTATCTCAGGAACTTCCTCAAATGGTAATAGCAGCACAGCCACATGAAGGATATGCACAGAAGGGTGGCAGTGGCTCAGTTTCTGATGAAGAAACCAATGAAGTGATGTCTAACAACACTGGCAAGGTTACAGAGGTAGGAGCTGAATATCAAGTGGAGCATGGTTCTGAGTCTAACTCAAGTTCTAATGTAGATGAGCAAAATAACATAGAGAGCTATGTGAATAAGGGGTTCAAGATCAAAGTTACAAATGGATCTTTGGAGGCCAGCACTCAAAGCCTTAACATCATAACATGCCAGACTTTACCAAGCCTTCAGTCAACTCCTTGGAGCAGCTTTCCCAGGTCCCAGAATTCCAGCAGGAAATGCTCAAATATACATAGGAAAGGATGCAACTGCAATGTAGACTTTGGAGAGGAACTGCAGATGGTATGGGATCCATGGATCAAGTTGACCTTGGGACAAGGTCAATTTGAAGGGGTGGGTATTGTTACGTGCTCATTCCATAGGCAGCTCCAGTATCACAGTGAGATGCTAAGTGAGTGGCTTCATCATCTACTTGGCATCAGAAGAAGGCTCATCATGAAGACTGGATAGTATCAAGAGTCTGTAACTCCATCATTCACCAAGTATCAGAGTCCACTCAAGGTTCAATAGAAGACATCGAGCTCAGAGAAGCATTTGTGTATCAGGGAGGGATGCATTCGTGTATCAGGGAGGAATGTGATTGGCAAAGTCTTGTTCCAGCTCAGTAAATACTTCCAGGTCAGCAGGTTCTTGCCAGCTCAGCCTTCCCAGTAACTGAATAACTGCCAAGCAAGAAACGAGTATCAGGAGAGTATAAATAAAGAATAGAGAGTAGAGAAATGTATGGAAAATGTATGATAATTTACGTAGCTGTAGTCATTAGCTTATTAGTTAGCCTTCTTCTTCTTCCTTTAGATGTCTGTAACTTCCTTTCTAGCAATTCAATGAAAACCCATTTCCGTTTTTCCCCAATTCTCCTATTTTTAACCTAATTCTTCTTGAATTAATGTCAGGTTTCCATCAGATCTCTGCAACGACGGGACAGTTAGGTCACGGACCTAACAACTTGTTGTGATATGTGGCAGAGATAAAAAATTAAGCTCCTATCTGCAATTAATTCCTGGAAAGTTATGTGAAGGTATTCTCTTCCTTTATGAGTGATATCTAAACTAACTCAAATTTTAGATATATTCTTCAACTTCAGTAAACTTATATTCTTCCGACTTCCTATAGGCTTTTTACAATCCAATAAGCTAAAAAGCCAATTGGTTCAAGTGTGTTTTCCGTGATGAATAAATTGGCTGCTAATCTTTCTGCACTAACACAAATATTTACTTGATTTTGTATCTTTTTTGTTTCTTATCCATTGCATCGTGTTTTTTGCTATTTTTTTATAAGGTGGTTGCTCTTGAATCTTATGTTTTACTTAAACAACTGTAATATTTTATTCGTCTGGCAAGGTGCACCACATAATTTTTATGGTACCGAAGGCATTATTCGTAGTGGTAATATGACGGACCACCTTGAAGTAGATCAAGATTTAAATTTTCTTTCTGTCAGTTGGTGACGGAGCTAGGTATATCAAAAAAAAAAAAAACATAATTTTTATGAGTATCAACGCTTAATTGTTTGATACGTTATGAGTCTCCTCAAGTAGTTTTTTTTTTTTTATCTTGTTGTCATTATTTTGATTGACAGCGGTATTGAAATCGCTGAAGCATTGCAATCTCATATGGAAGTACAGAAAAGACTTCTTGAACAACTTGAGGTACATATGTAGAAATCTTAATCTCAGCATGAGGGTAAAGTGCAAAAAATTCTTCCTCCAATATGTCTCGTTAGTAAAATAAGACTCGATAGATAAATATAACAATTAAACCTTTCCGCAATATATGACTCGATCAAAATGTTCTTTATCGTCTACAAACCGTCAGATTTGATCGTTAGTGACTGTTTTAAAAAATAAAAAAATATATTCAAAATATCCTTCCATTTTTTCATTCCTCCTCTTCCCCCACCCCCCGCGGTGGTTGCAGCCGCCAGCCCCCTTCTTCCTCCCCGCACGGCCACCCTCCTCCTCTCCGCCCCCTAGTCCCCCTCCCCCTCCCCCTCCCCGCGTGGCCATCCGCCCCCTCCTCCTCCCCGCGCGGCCATCCCCCCTCCTCCTCTCCGCACGGCCACCCGCCACCGGCACCGCCCTCTCCTCCTCCACCTCATTCTCCCTCCCCCCCTCCCCACACACGCGCACACACACCGGAGAGAGTGGGGGAGGAGAGAATGGAGGGAGGAGTAAAATTGTCATTTCAGGTGTATTTTAACGTCTGTTAACGACAGAATTCAAAATGTGCGTGAATTGAACCAAAATGAAAATATGAGAGTTTTTTAAAACTAGGATTCTTTAAATGCAAAAAATAAATATAAAGAAGACTTTTTTGCACTTTATCCCTCAGCATGAGTTGCTGTATTTTCCAATTTTATCTATGAAACCCAAAACTGCAAGTTTTTTTTCTTAATAAAATTCATGACATAAATATATAAAGGAGTGGTCTTTTCTTGTTTATTAAATTATCAAATCAAATTCTTTTTGATGCATTATGTTTTTCTTATGCTCGACATTTGTTGCTATATTGATATATTTAGGTTATTTCTAAATACACATCAAAAGTTGCTAAGGATAGTTCAATTTTTTTTGTTTTTATTTACAAATTTACCGTCGAAAATTTTTACTTATGCATGTCCAAATTATTTTTAGAACTGTCAAATTTTTTGACAGTCATTTCTATTGGAAGGACTGTCAAAATATTTGACAGTCCGGTTTCTTTAGGATTGTCAGAAAATTTGACAGTCCTTCTTATTGGAAGAACTATCAAATTTTTGACAATTTCGACGACGAGCAGCAGAGCAGCGACGGCGGCCGTGCGGTACTCGCATGCGACCACACGGCGCTGAAGCGGATCCTCTCCCCCCTCCCCCGTCTCTCGAACCCCTTCGAGATCCGCAGCGAGCAGGTGTCCCTTGCCGATGAGGCGAAGGCGGAGGCCGTCGCCTCCGTCGTCGACCACCACGACTTCCCCTCCACCTCGCCCTCTGCCTCTCCGACCCCGCCTCCGTTGAGCTCCTCGTGCTCGTCAGCGCTGACCGGATCCTTCCCTCCTCCTCCTCCTCCGACGGTTGGAGTTAGGATTAGGATTTTTGTTTGAGTTTGGGTTGGAAGAGAATGTACAGGCAGCTCATAGTAAATTTTGGGTTGTTCTGAATAAAAGTTGTTTTAATCTGAACTAGTATCAAATAATAGACTGTTCTGAACAACTTTTGATGTGGCTTCCTTTATTTAAGAATCAAGAATTGCACATTAGTTTCTCTTTTGTATCGAGTACGAAAAGAGGAAAGTCTAGTGCCTGAAGGTTCACACTAATGTAAAGTCTTGAGAGGACTAAAGATATATGCTACCTCTCATTCTATGGAAATGCTCTTTCCATGACTTTTCTGAGACAAGTCACGACTAAAGGGAATCTTCGGTGGACTACTGCAAAAGATCAAATAAGCAGATGCAATAACCTAAACAAATGCAATAATCCTAAGCTAATTCCTATAATATATGCAACTAGCTCAACTTGACTCACTTAACTATAAAGAACTGTTTGGTTTAGCTGGAAATGAGCTGTTTTGGTTTTGGGAGGGACTCTACTTATAAACTAGCAGGGGCAAGAACCTATATGAGAGGGACTCCGGATAGTTGTCTCCATTTAATTTTTGTTTCTGAGTTAAATATTTATGTTCTTTTTAAAAAAAATTATCAATTTTAAGTTTTGTCCTCTACAAATTTTATAATTTTCAAATTTTACATACATATTTATATCAAATTTTACTTTTTTTCCTTCATAATTTTTATTTTTGTCTCTCTTAAATTTTTGCTAAATTTTAAGACTTGATAGATATGAAAAAAAAAAATAGTTAAAAATTATTATGCATCAAATTTTAATTTAATGATATTAAATAACCTTATGCAATTGCATGACAAAATATCTAATTCTTTAATAAAATTTTGATGTATCTAACTTTATTTAATAAATTTTTTGATTTTTTTTTTATATTTGAAGTTAATCTCGCTTTTAAATTCCTACATTCCGTCCGGTGATATGGTCGGATGAGATATGTTTCTTAGTGATACGATGTGTTTTTGAGCATTCTATACTCAAACAAAGAGTGATATTTCTCTTTCAGAATGGAATAGAGTGTTTTGTTTCTTACAATACATGTTTTTTTTTTGTGGTTGTCTTGTGCGGTTGGGAAGCGGTGTGAAGTTCATATTCTTCTCTTTATACATTACTAAGTAAATCTACGTGCAAAATAATTTTTTTCTTCTAATATTAATATAAAATTATTTAAATATTTAAATATATTTAATTTAGAATTTATTATATATATTTTTATATTTTAATTAAAATTTGTTATATTTTTTATTTTAATTTAATTATAATTAATTATGTATATATTTTTATTTTTTATAAAGAATTTTGAAATCGGTTAGCTACGTAATATTATCTAATTATAAATAAAAATTACTTGTAATTCATGTGGTTAAGGTAGAAAATATTTTTTCTGGTTAACAGAGTTCGAATCCATGTAGTTATTACCAAGGCCGTCTCCAGTATTTTGAAGGTCCTAGACAAGTTCTAAAAATGAGACCTTTATTTTTCTATATAATTTTTTTGTAAATTCAAAATCCAATAAATGGGGAAGCCAGTGCTTGTGAGCCTCAATCCCCACCAAACAAGAGCGAGGAATATGTTATAATAGTGAATTTAGACAGCATCTATATTGGTTGAATAAATATGTCATAATGTGTATGTACTAATTGTCGTGTGTAAATTGTATTTTTTTTATATTGAATATTGGTTGATATTTGAGAGTTGAAAGCTCATGCTTGATAGAGTTGGAAGCGTTGGTGTACCATATGATGTATAATATGATTGGTAATCTGTACAAGTTTTGAATAATATAAATAAAATTTCAAGGTTATGATCTGTTTTGTAACGATAAAAAATTGTTAGGAATCTATAAATTTCAACGATTATAATTAGCATTGTAATAAAAAAATTCTCATTAAAATTTTTTATTTTCCAACAGTTTTTTATCGTTAGAAAAATTATTTTCCAACAATTTTTAGCATTAGGCAATTTAACTTACCAACATTTTTGTGTGTTAGAAAATTTCATTTACCAACGATTATTTATTGTTAGAAAATTTAATTTTCTTACAAATTTTTATTATTAGAAAATTTATTTTACAAACTTTTTTACAGTTAGGAATTTATTTTCCTAACTGTATAATAGCCGTTAGGAAAAAATTTCACGCTAAATTACTATTGGTAAAAAAAAATTTTAATTTTCTAACTGTAAAAAGCTATTACGATGGTCGTTAGAAAAAAAAATTTACACCAAATTACCAACAGTAAAAGTTTGTTACAATTTTTTTTCATTTACATATATGAATACTGGCAGACCCAAGATTATCATTAATAAAGTGATTTACATATTTGAATACTGACAGACCAAAGATTATCATTAATAAAGTGATTTACATATTTGAATACTGACAGACCAAAGATTATCATTAATATATAAAAATAGTGCTACATTGTAGGAGACTCCAAAGGATAATACGAATGGAGATTTATCTTACACTGGTAGTTGACAAGGAAGTTGGGTGTACGTGCATACGTCAAACCCAAATTGATTGTTAAGGATTCTACCAAATGCTACATGCTGTCCCTTTGATAATTTGACACATAGTTCTTTGATGGATAAAGTATAAAAAATAATTTCTTAGATTTGTCTCGAAAATAATATAAGATCTTTTAGACGTTTACAGTAAATAAGTTCTTCCGCAATAAAAATTTTTATCAAAATGTCACAACCCCCCCCCCCCCCCCCCCCCCCCCCCCCCCCTCAGTTAAACGTTAGGATAAAACGTAAAAATTGAAAACCCTAAATCTTACACTGCCGAAGCATGAGGGATGTGCCGGAGAGAGAGGAGGGGGAGAGAGAGTTAGAGATAGAATTATGATTATGATTTGGATTAGGGTTAGGGTTATGGTTGGGATATATTAGTCATTTTACGTCAAATTTAACGTCTATTAACGGTAAAATCTAAGAAAAGATTTTTAAATCCAGTGGTGTTTAATTACAAAAACGTAAATCTAAGAAGAAAAAAATTGTACTTTACCCTTCTTTGGTTGATCCTTGTTGACAAAGCAAATAATTAATATAATTTAAAATTCTTATGATCAGTGAGGTCAAGTTCAAGCTCAAGCTCAAGCTCAAGCTCAGTGAGTTTGAGTGTGAGTGTGGCGTGGGCGGGCTAGCTCGACGATGGCGCGCGCAACATCGAAGTCGACAACTTTGACTTCGATGTGGGAGCCAGACCTGGGATCCAGAGGTCGACAGCGTGGGGCTTCGGATAGGACCTTCCTTAAGCAGCCGTTGTGGACTCGACCGAAGACGAACTCGAACGACGGTGACCACTGTGTCAGACACGGAATTGGGTGGACATGATACAGAAAATTATTTTCTATAAAATTTTAATAATAAAAAAAATATTTAAATATTTTACCAAACGAAGTCTTAAAAAAATAACCAAAATTTTTATACTCGGAAAACAATTGTATACCTTACTTTTATAAAACTGTTTTCAAAACAAAATTTCAAAAAGTCTATTCAAAATCAACGCCATATCATGAGTGATGGTATCATCCAAAATTTTTTTTTTTTTATGATGAATAACATTTTTAAATCTCATAGTTTAAGATTTAAAATTGATACAAATTAGTATGTTTTTTTCACAGCAGCAACAAGGTTGAAAATTGCTATAAACTACTGTTTCGTTTCAAATTAAGCTAATTTGTATATATGTTTCATTTGTATTCCTATATTTGGCCATGAGTATTTTATTATAGTTCTAAATAAGAAAGAAAACAATAGTAACGGAGTCAAGAGAGCAAAATTTAACTACGATTGTGTTTGCGATGCAATGTTTGTTGGCAAACATACATTTGGAAATTTTTATATTACTATATAGTTTCTTGTTATATATCAATTTTCTTAGAACATATAATTCAATCTTGTATATAAGTAAATACCGTAAATTGGTAGAACACGACATCTTTGTATATAAGTATACAGTACATTTTGGCAGTTCTAATACAAATAGTTTTTTGTTTTAGGACTAGCAAAATTTTGACAGTTTTATGAAAATTTACTTAATTTTTTGTCAGTTCTTACTGTTGTACATTAGGACTGCAAAATTTTGACAGTCTGCATCATTCCCAATCTGACTATCCCTAATTTGAAGCTTATAAATATGTATAAGGGGGATTCAAAACCAACAACAATAGTGTTCGGAAGAAGAAGAAAAATTCGAAAATACATTAATTTAAATTAAAAGTCAAAAAGAAAAATAAATCTAAAAAGTGGTGTTTTTAATTTTAATTGGAAAAAACCTAGAAAACTTGCTTTGAAATAAAGAGGAACGAAAGATTTATCTTGTTTTTGAAGAAGTTTTAGATCAATTTTCATTAGGACTGCAAGAGAAAGAAGAAGAAGATAAATTGTTCGTGAGTGAAGAAAAAAAAAATGAAGCATGAGGAAGATGAAGATAAAGAAAAAAAAATGGAATTTGAGTTTAAGTTATGATGTTGTCCCTAACTAAATAAAGTGTGAGGGAGAGAGAGAGAAAAAAAAAAAATTATTTAAGTTATGATGTGGTCCCTAACTAACAATTTTATAACTTAAAAATAAAAATAATTTACGTTAACTAATTCTATGTTTTATAGTTATTACACAAACTATTTTTAGACTGTCCCTGGATTTTAGATTTTCTATAAATAGTCATAACACTAAATATTCTTATTTTAAAAATAAAACATAAAACAGAGAAATAGTCCGTTTAATTATTTTTAAAATAAAATTAGTTCATATACTACCCAAGAAACACAAATGGGTTAAATGTAATTATTTCTGAAAATTAATAGGTGACATCCTCTAACACACTATGTAGCATTGGCCTTTCAATGAACCAACTAGCACCTTATTACATCTAAAAAAAAGAGAAATTTTGAGTTGCATCCCACTTTATTGGTCATATTTCAAGGTGCACCCCGCTGCTTTTGCATAATGTAAGTCACTCCCACATTTCACGAATTTCGTCCAACATTGGCGGTCAACTAGGTTGACCCAATTTTTTGGACCAAATTACCCCCGTCTCCCAAGCCTGCATGCCCTCGCCGGCAGCCCTCCGCCTCCCCCGTCGTGCTCAGCCCCCTCCTCCGTCGCGCTCAGCCCTCTGTCATCACCTTTACCATCACCACCACCACCAACCCCACCCTCAGCCCCCCTCCTCCGCCACGCTCAAGCCCCTGCAGCGCCACCGTGTCCCCTCCTCCCCCGTCGTGCTCGCCCCCCTCCCTCTCCCCCCCCCCCTCCCCCACCACCACCTTCACCATCAACACCAACCCCACCCTCAGCCCCTACCCCCTCCTCCATCGCGCTCCCCGTACCTCCCCCGCGAGTGCTCCCTTGCAGCCCCCACCCCCCCCCCCCCGCAGCGCCCTCGCGCTCCCCCGCGACTGTCCCCTTGTGCACATCTCCCCCGCGGCCGCCCCCGCGCGCTCGCAGCTCCTCCGCCCTCCCCCGCGCGCAGTTCCTCCTGCTCCGCCCCCGTGCCGGCCCTCGGTGTCGTCATTGCCGCTGGTCGACCGGAGAAAGAGGGGGGAGTGTCACGACCCGCATCCGGAATAAGGGCACAAATAGTGAACAACGTCCGGCCTACACTGCAGCATCGACGGTAAAACGATGTCTAAGGCAATATAACTATCTAAACATCTCACACGATATAATAAGGGTACATGTCATGCTATCTCAACTTCAAATAGAGGAATAATATAATAATGTAATATTGGTAAACAATACTCAATCACAATATTAAACTAAGGAAGATGAAAGCACGATATGGAATAAAAGAGAAATATGAGTCACAATACACCCACAAGTCCAATACTATAAGTCTAGGCTCAACAACTCTCCAAAGTAATATATACATGCCATGAGTCCAAAATAAGACTAGTACAAGTCCAAGACTATATAACTAGGCCTCCTCGGTCACTCGCATTATGCCCTTCTGCTCTAAGGGAGTATCCTCTGGTGGCTCACCATCATGCGGCCCGTAATAAGTAGGACACGGGTCCTCTAGCCAATCATCTGAAAAATATATCCAATCAGAAAATGAGCGAAGTATAAAACTCTGAAAGCAACTCCAAATACATGGTAAAGCATATATGATGAGTAATATAAAATAATACGTGATGCACAAGTATTAAGAATGAAAAATATAGGTGAGAACAGACAAATAATCACAATAAAGAACTGGAAAGTAAATACTGGTAATATGGAAATGAATTGCAAGTAGAAGAACAAGAATACTAGCTATATGGTTTAGAGCACAAGTTCGTTATGTGATCGGCTTAGGTTGCACATGAGGTAAATAGGGTAATTCAATTCTACGTGAGGTGTATAATCGACATACACATGAGATAAATAGGGCTTGATCATATAACCAACTTCTACTCCCCCTCCCCAACCAATACTCATGGATCCAATCACGACATGTTACGCACATGAATACGATATAGTCACACTAGCACACGAAATAGTGGATGCACATGAAGCGCATGAAAATCAATACCCGATGCACATGAAGCGCATGATGAAATACATGTGAAGGAGTACCCGCTGAACACGATAAGGGATAACATCTCCTGACGAGATCCATATAGTACCAGTCAGTGTAACCAAGTGTCAGAATCAAGTACGCAGTTCTAGAACAAGTGATATATACACTATCATGGAAATAAAAACTAACAGAGAGATGTACTCGCCTGAGGTCCTGAGCAAATGGTAACTCGATGTCCGAGCTGGTGTCACATAACCCTACATAGGAATCTCATGCCACTAGGGTGAAATAAATGAGAAAAGAGTAAAAGAATGCTCATACTAGCTAAACTAGGCTAAACTAGGTCATACATAAGTTTCTAAGCCCACATTAAGTCATTTAGTCTATAATGGCTATTAACTAGTTATTACATGCCAAACTAGCTATAATAGTTACTAACACTAATAATTGTATATACATATAATTTATACATATATATAGTTATAGTCCAGAGGCCATTTCTGATACTCTATATCAGTTCATTCTTCCCTTCTTAATACCTGATACATGTTGCTAAGGTAATTCTCCCATTTTAGTGTACTGGACACTCCCCTCCTTCGAGTGCACTTGGCTGAGTCTTCCCAAACCCCAAATTTTGGACACTAAACCTAAAAAATGACATACCCTTACCTATTACTGCTACTAAATACATGTTTAATAACTGTTGTTGCCTTCAATAGCACTGCCAGTGCTAATGATCCCTCAACGTGATTTCCCCTACCTTTTGTTACTGCAGAACGCTGATCCCTATAGCAACAATGCACAAGATGTACTGTCCATTGCTACTTCCTGCAAATGTCTCTAATTGTTGATGCCTTCCTTTATTTCCAACTGCCTCAACACTCATAAAATAACTTGCACATCGGTGCAGCTGCCCACTGTATCTTTAACTTAACAGCAAGTTTCACTTCCCCCCCCTAACACTAATGATCCATGTATCAATTCCTACCAGAGCTCCCCTCTACTTGACATAGTGCTACTACTGCTACTACCTACTCTTATCAGTGCACATAGTGCACTGATACTAAGTTCTTCCTTTGCCACACTCCATGCTAACCCGAGTTTTCCCTAAATTCCTGATACCTGCTGCTGCAACCAATCCTTCACACTCTCAACTTATCACGCCCCAGTCCCAAAATACGTAGGACTAGGAATACGTAAGCATGCCAGCCGTATGTATATGGCAACTCCAATATATGGAAACCATAACACATTTGTACGCTGTATTATGAACAATTCTTCATAAGTGGTATATATTTGTCACAAGTCACAGGGCATAACTAACTCTCATCCATAGAAATTGTAACGCCCCACAACCGCACGGTGCGTTACGCTGAGTCGGATTGAATAAAATAATAGTTGGTTACATTTAATTTGTTGGATTTGGGAATAAGTATTGATTGAGTTGGTTTTATGTGCAAATGGCTAGCGGAGTTCGATGGAAATCAGGTGTTCGTTCAGAGCAGTACTGAGATAGCTGGATTGGAGCGATAATGCCATCTTTCTTAGTCCGATCGGTCAGATGATTTGGAGAGAATGGCTTGCTCGTACGGTCATACCAGTTGAGTAGATCGTGCTTTGCATCAGACCACGGGTTTAAGAGATCGACTGTATCGACAGGACATGATGCTTAACAGAATCAAACTTGGTGAGTAGGATATGTCCCTTCTCCTCTACTCCTTCATGCCTAATAATATGGAACACACGTAATAGGCTTGAACACTTAGACTGGAACTTGGGAATCACTACACTGAGGCGTGCATAGAGTGTACGTCGTTTGCTTGGATAGATTTGTAGCTTGTGTTGGTTTTCGCATAGGATAGTTGGAGCTAGAGTTGGAGTTTACTTAGGGCAGTTGGTTGAATGATTAGAATTATGCTTGGATAGTTAGAATGATACATCTTGGTTGGAACATTGAGGCATTGGGAACATCGAAGATTCGGGCGAGCGAGCGTGCATCCGTGCACGAGTATCACTTGGGCGCTTCGTCATGCAAAGCATGCAGTTGTGGTTCGAAACCGAAAAACTGCATCGACGAGGGCATTGTACCACTGTTGGGGTATTGTGCCATGGGATTATTCTGAGTGTGGGGTATTGCACCATTTGGAACCACTATGTTGAGAAGCGGCATAGTACCTATGGGGATAACTTAAAATTTGCGTCTTGGGCTATATGTTGGAGAATGGTTATGGATATTGGTTGGATATTTGCTGAATGAGTCTAGGATCGCTTGGTGGGGCGAGAATGTTCAATCCTCTCGTCATACCTACTTGGTGTCTGCATGTCACGGACAATATGTGTTGCACAGGGTTTTATTTTCTCGAACGAGATAGGCTCCGGGGCACCGGGATCGTTTGACCATGGAGGAGACAACGGTAACGCAATTTGGGCGCGGTACCGGTAGTTCGATACGACCAGGCGAGTTAGCTACCAGGCCTGAATCGGGTAGAACTGCCTATTGATTAGTCCAATCAAAGTCATTTATGGCTTGGCCAGTGACTTCATATAGATAAGAGTTGGTTTACTTTACTTCGGTTGGTTTATGCTTCGTGTAGGCGCGGCTACCTTGCCTCGACAAAAGTGTGCATATTGAGATTGGATTGTAAGGTTTGGATTGAGGACGAAAATTGAGGCTTGGCTGATGGTGCGATAAGTTATCATGTTGCTTGGGCTTTGAGTAGGACGATTTGCATGCTAGAATCCTTCGAGTTGGTTATTTATTGCTTGTCGATTTACTTGAGTTGAATGCTTGCATTGCTTAAACTGCTTTACAGTTTTCCTTAACATGTTATACCTATACCATGAAATGAATCTAGGATTCAACTAGAAAGATCACCATTTAACTGTTTGCATTCACTATTTTACTTAGTGTCGGTTTAGACGAGTGGGTTATCCCGCTCACCAGTACGGCTGTGTACTGACTCATGTTTGTGGGCATTATTTCAGGTACGCAGATGTAGTGGCGCTGCTTGGATATACGGGACATGATGTATGAACTGTAAGTACCTTTGTGGGCTAGAGAAAGAGCAAGAGTATTGCATCGCCTTTGTGGCAATCGCCTTCGTGGCATTTTATTTGGACCCTATCGAGAGCTTCGCTGCGTATACTCTGTTGTGTGCTGGGTACACAATACTTGACTTTCGCTATAACTTGATCATTTCGATGATAACTTTGATGTTTGATAACATCATCTTATACGAGCGCAACTCCAGGCTCGTACGGTATCACGTCCCGATGAGAACGATTGTCCTGTGGGAGCGCTGCAACGTGGTAATTTACGTCCAGCGGGGACTATTGAGCTTGCGGAAGATTAGGGCATGATATATTGGTATCAGAGTGCCTGATTCATTTTCTCGGACATGGTCCTTCACTTCATCACAAACTCTAAATAGCTTCCGCGTGTCATTTAGCTCTTGGCTCTACTCAGTGCCGTATTGGATGTTTCATGCAATAAGTCTATATATTGCTGGTTGTGGCTGCATATTGTGCTTCGTTGTGTTTCTTTTGTTAGTTTTCGGTAGATCGCTTAGCATCATTAGGCATTGTTGCATTTGTGCAGCAAGTTGAGAGGGTGTCGTTGGGTTGGTTTGGCTTGTCAGTCGAGGAGTTTCTGGTTGCATCAGTGGATCAGTTGGTTGGCAGACGAGATTGGTTATGTGGCATGTTGTGAGTAGAAACATTGGATGAGAATGGATCGTTGCACGAGTTGCTCGTGTAGCAAAATTGTTGGACGAAGTTTGAATTTTTGGCTGGATATATCACAGAGAGCGTTGCACGAGTTGCTCGTGTAGCGCATTGGTTGAGCAGGTTTAAGTTTGGCTTGGGAATATCAGGATAGCGTTGAACGAGTTACTCGTACAGCTAATAAAAGGAACAATTGGGTATTGGGTTAGACAACTTGGAAGAGATCGTTGCACGGGTCGCTCGTATTGCGAAAGTATCAGACGGTTTGAGAAATAGTCGAAAGTATTGAGAATGGAACATAGCACAAGTTCCATAACAAGATTGATGGAAAGAGTTGGATGGTTCAGGCATTGGCTAAGTTTCGTATTAGACTTGAGTTGGGAAAGGCATGATCGCACATAAGGGATGGTTCGAGCGGATCTTAGATCAGTGCAAGGAATCATGATGCGAGTAGCGGCTTGATTCAGAATGGTATATGGGATACCACATAGTGAGAAGGCATTGGGATATTTTGGATAAACATCAATGGAAATTTCCGTAATGGACGCGAGTAACAGGATTGCAAGTCGGTTGGTGCCTATTGGCCGAGTTAGAAAATGGAACATGGAGCAAGCAAGTATAAAGTTGTGAATCGACAGAATCACTCCAGAATAGTCAGTTTGGGATAAGACGTTGGTTGACGTAGAGTAGGCACGATGGCAACTATATTTTCAAGTGGTATATAGTGCAATTGGAATTTGACTAAGGTATTCTTTGATACATTGGACTTGAGAACTCAAGAATGGACTTGTGCAAATGGAAGTATTGTTGGACTTGAGAGTTGGACGAGATCAGAACAATGCATTAGAAAATAGTGCTTAGAATTTAAAGGATTGAGGCAGACCAAGAATTTGAAACAAGTTGAGATTGATCAGATAGAAAGTTGAATATCAGAGTTCGCTTGCACGATTTGGAATTCAGTGAAACATTCGTTGGACGCAAAGAGAGAGTTGAGCGCATAAGAAATAAATAGTTGGGATACACTTGAGCAGAGCGATTGGTGAATTGAAGGATAACGAGCATGGACTACGAATTTGGGCAACACATTGGAGCTGTTGATTGTGTAATGAAACACGATCTGACTTGGAGGGACAATGCGATGGATTTGAACGGACTTGAAAGATTTTGGATAATGATGCTCGATAAGTTGACTCAGGTTTAGCGGAAGTGGAATCTGGAAAAATGGTACAGCAATGGTGAACGGATTCTCTGAAAGACGTGAACGGACATGAGGCAACAAGTGAAGGCAATACGGACTTAAGATTTATGTTGGAACCGATGCACGAATTATTGAGAGTATATGAACTAATCGAAAACAGAGAAATCAAGACTGGCTAAGGATTTGGAACGAGAGCAAAGATTGTGGTGGATAGACTTTTGAAGATAGCTAAACGTAGGAGCAACGTCGGAGCAAATCACTGTGATGCTTGAGCAAGTTGGACGTGCACTGTGAAACATGGCAAACAGATAAGAATTTGGGAGCAAGTCTTTGGTTTCAAAAATCATTGAAAGTGGTAGTGCGATAAGTCGAACTTGAGCAATTCGAAAATTTTGATGGATTCAGGGCAGAACGGCGGGTTGATGAAAGACGGTTTCAGCGAGCGCAGTTCTCGATCGTTGGCTTGGATAGATAGCAAAACTCTAGGTGGATAAGCGGCATTGGTTGACAGATTCATCAAAGTTTGTGCATGAAGTGCTCGGATTCAGAAGTTTGTTCGAATTGTAATGGTTGGATTATGGCTCAAATTTGCAGAGGAGATATAGCATGGTTCGTAGTAACTGTCCATTGTGATGACTTACAATTATCCAGCGTAGCTTCGGGATAGCTGACCCTAGCGACTTGACCGCCAAATCAGAGATGAATATTATAGACCCATAGAACGACCCTTCCGACGGCTTATTTGGGAATGCGTCGAGGATGGATATGAGCGATGATATTTGGAGATATGTCTGAGTGTTGGATTTGAGAGATCCTTGGGATAGCCCTCAGATGAAGAAGCAGCCGGAAGACCGAAGCGGTGATAGAATTGGCCTAAGTCAACTGATGAGATTCGGAGTCGCAGATTTTTGTAGATGGCATCGCCTCTGACTCGTCGTGCCCGAAAAGGGAATAGCATTCATATGAATTGACGACTGTGAAACTAACTCGTGAAGTTAAAGCAGTGGCTCGTTCAGATCAAATCTTTGCGAATACTGGAAGGGACAGATGTGCCTCAGATTTATAAGATGCATCAAAACTTAGTCTGGGATGCGTGCTCGTACAGAAGGCAAAGGTGATGTCATGTGCTTCGAGGCAGTGGAAGCAGCACGAAAAACTATTCCATGCGCAACCTAGGAATTGTGGCGAGTGTGTCCACGTTAAAATTGTGGCGACACTATCCCTTTGGCATGGCGGTAAAATCTTCGTGGATCACACGAACCTCAATATAGATGTTCACCCAGTGAGGTATTGAGATTGAGGAAGAGGTATTTGGCTGAGCTAATCTAAAAGCAAGTTTGATATTTGGGTAGTCGCCTAGCTGGGGTAGTATCAGTTGAGATGATCGTTCGATGCATGAGATATATTTGGAGATGTTGCTAGTATGGATTCAAAAATAGTTGGATGGATTGAGTTGGAATACGAACTGATTTAGTCGGTAAAAAATCATCATATTTGAGAATAGTGCTTGAGCGAATATGTTGGAACGAACATCAGGATTTGGTTCAATTGGGAGTAAAGCAATGGATGCCTCGGACATAAAGATACCCTTATAACTTATCCAAATTCGCTATCGCAAAGCTCGGCTGAAATACATGTATTTCAGGGACACCTTAAATATGTATATGATCCAAAACTAAGCGATATGAGAAATTTGCAGTGAGCTACAAGAAGGATGTGGGAATATGGAATTTGTATGAGCATTCAGCATAAGAGAGATGCTGAGTTAGGATCAGGAAAATATGAGTTGCATAGAGCAGAGTTATGAACTGGACAAGCGGTATGTGATAAGGAATGAGTACCAGCACGGTTCGTGGACGAACCTAATTTTTAAGTGGTATATTATGTAATGCCCCACAACCGCATGGTGCATTATGCTGAGTCGGATTGAATAAAATAATAACTGGTTATATTTAATTTGTTGGATTTGGGAACAAGTATTGATTGAGTTGGTTTCATGTGCAGATGGCTAGCGAAGTTTGATGGAAATCAGGTGTTCGTTCAGAGCAGTACTGAGATAGCTGGATTGGAGCGATAATGTCGTCTTCCTTAGTCCGATCGATCGGATGATTTGGAGAGCACGACCTGCTCGCACAGTCATACCAGTTGAGTAGATCATACTTTGCATCGGACCATGGGTTCAAGGGATCGGCCGTATCGACAGGACAGGATGCTTAACGGAATCAAACTTGGTGAGTGGGCTCTGTCCCTTCTCCTTTACTCCTTCATGCCTAATAATATGGAACATACTTAATAGGCTTGAACACTTGGACTGAAACTTAAAAATCACTACACTGAGGTGTGCATAGAGTGTATGTTGTTTGCTTGGATAGATTTGTGGCTTGTGTTGGTTTTTGCGCAGGATAGTTGGAGCTAGAGTTGGAGTTTACTTGGGGCAGTTAGTTGAATGATTGGAATTATGCTTGGACAGTTGGAATGATACATCTTGGTTGGAATATTGAGGCATTAGAAACATCGGGGATTCGGGCGAGCGAGCGTGCATCCGTGCATAAGTACCACTTGGGCACTTTGTCATGCAAAGCATGCAGTTGTGGTTCAAAACCGAACAACTGCATCGGCGAGGGCATTGTGCCACTGTTGGGGCATTGTGCCATGGGATTATTCTGAGCGTGGGGTGTTGCACCATTTGGATCCACTATATTGAGAAGCGGCATAGTGCCTATGGGGATAACTTAAGATTTGTGCCTTGGGCTATATGTTGGAGAATGGTTATGGATATTGGTTGGATATTTGGCTGAATGAGTCTAGGATCACTTGGTGGGACGAGAATGTTCGATCCTCTCGTCATACCTACTTGGTTTCTGCATGTCACGGACAACCTGTTTTGTACAGGATTTCGTTTCCTCGAACGGGATAGGCTCCAGGACACCGAGACCGTTCGACCATAGAGGAGACAATGGTAACGCGACTTGGGCGCGGTGCCGATAGTTCGATACGACCAGGCGAGTTAGCTACCAGGCCTGAATCGGGTAGAACTGCCTATTGATTAGTCCAATCAAAGTCCTTTATGGCTTGGCCAGTGACTTCATATAGATAAGAGTTAGTTTTCTTTACTTCGGTTGGTTTGTGCTTCGTGTAGGCGCGGCTACCTTGCCTCGGCAAGAGTGTGCATATGGAGATTGGATTGTAAGTTTTGGATTGAGGACGGATATTGAGGCTTGGCTGATGGTGCAATAAGTTATCGTGTTGCTTGGGCTTTGAGTATGACAGTTTGTATGCTAGAATCCTTCGAGTTGGTTATTTATTGCTTATTGATTGGCTTGAGTTGAATGCTTGCATTGCTTAAACTGCTTTACAGTTTTCCTTAACATGTCATACCTATGCCATAAAATAAATCTAGGATTCAACTAGAAAGATCACCATATAACTGTTTGTATTCACTATTTTACTTAGTGTCAGTTTAGACGAGTGGGTTATCCCGCTCACCAGTATGGTTGTGTACTGACCCACATTTGTGGGCATTATTTCAGATACGCAGGTGTAGTGGCGCTGCTTGGATATACGAAACATGATGTATGAACTATAAGTACCTTTGTGGGCTAGAGAAAGAGCAAGAGTATTGCATCGCCTTTGTGGCAATCGCCTTCGTGGCATTTTATTTGGACCCTATCGAGAGCTTTGCTGCGTATACTCTGCTGTGTGCAGGGTACATAATACTTGACTTCCGCTGCAACTTGGTCATTTTGATGATAACTTTGATGTTTGATAATATAGTCTTGTACGAGCGCAACTCCAGGCTCGTACGATATCACGTCCCGATCTGAACGATTGTCTTGCGGGAGCGCTGCAACGTGGTGATTCACGTTCAGCGGGGACTATTGAGCTTGCGAGAGATTGGGGCGTGACAGAAATCATAAAAAAATGAGTAACCAATCAACTATATAACTGAACCAAATATAATATGTTTGATAAGAACAAGTGGTTGGGTGGAGACAAATCTACTACCAAACTAGATTATAAAAGTAAACACAATAAGAACATCTAAAGAACAATGAGGCTCGAAAAGAAGACCTCCTCGAAAGAGAACGAAGTAGCAAGTCCTGATCCGTGCTCCTGCGAATAGTCAAGATCATCTACACCTGAAAATAGACCAGGTCCTCAGAGGGACGTAACAAGATACATAGAAGCATGTCAATAAATACTGAAAATAAATATCCAAAAAGGGTCGTCTAACCGCCTATGTGAATGCACTTTGAGAACAACTTTCCAACAAGTGGGATATCTGGCTAAAATAGGATTGGCATAATTCTCTCGGAGAATCAGGGGCCTACAAAGCATGACATCTTTTGAACCTCAGAGGCCGCCTGATAATAATAATATATAGTGGTCATCATGACCGCGCATCTCCGGCGGAGCGTACGGGTTACACAAAAAAGTGCAAAGGAGCCCAAACGCCTTACTTGTTGTTCTCCCCACCCCATGCTCTAAGCATGTCACATCCATGACATGATAATACCTCTAATAACTGCCAAGTCTTCTAGCATACAAATTCTATCAGCAGTTATTCCCTATCGCACGTCCCACACGTACTGATGATCAGTCAATACGTAAGTCCATGATCTATATGAGACTCACAACTCATGTAAGAAATATATCACGACAAAATAAAACATAGAAATGTCTCATGATCATGTGGTGGTCTCATAAAACTAGGTCAACATGCATAATATATAATAAAGATAAAATATGACGCCACCGTCGTTGCACCCAAGTTATTCTTGGACGCGCAGTTTATATAGCAGTTAAAATATATGAACTAAATGACAGAAATAAAATACATACACCATATGGAATATAAATCACAGTACAATGGCAAGGTATACTTGTCTGGCAAGAAAGCTGCATAGTGTAAGCATCAAAATGTCAAGCACAAGGGATCAGAAACTATGGTCTCCGAATAAACATCTTCGGATGCTGAAATAAATATCACAAATATTCCCAGAATAAGCAAGATAGTCAGAAAAGTCTACCCTTTCATCCAATTTGGACACAGGGGCAAAACGATAATTTTGGGTCAAAACGGGTCCACATATGGGCCACTTTGCACCGAAAAGTGTGCCAGAGGTAAAGGTCTCTAAATAGGACAAATTATACGTCAAACAAATTTTAAACGTCAATACAAACTCAACAGTACGTCCAATTTTTGATTCTGGTGAGCCGAATACAAATTCGCCCTTAAAGTCAACCGTGTGACCCGCAAATAAGCGACTTGGTCAACTGTCTCAGAATCGTATGAAACTTGGGTCACAGGACCAGTGTGATACCACGAATCCAATGGCGCAAGTTTTGTCGCATTCTGACGAGCGTACACAAAATGGGATAGTATTTTACAAAAGTCACGATATGGGGACTTATTACGGATACGGGTTGATTCTGACGCGCACACACGTCCGAATCAGCTTCCGCGAAAGCCCACACGTAAGGATATACCATACGCGTCTTTTGGTGCAATTGGTATGCGATGAGGCAGTCCCGTTTGGCGGGGCGTACTCTGTATCACAAAATTTAAGTTTTATAATAACAAATTTTTGGTCGTTTTGGAGACCGAATAATTTTACACATAAAACGAATTAAGAAAAACTAAATGAACAAAAAAAATCTCGGTTATATTGAGAAGAAAACCTTTCAATTAGTTTATAAAAATATTAAACAGCTTGATGGCAAATTGGGTGTGAACATGGGAGTTTGGATTAAAAAATTTGGACTGTTTTGGTCAGTTTTTCGGCCATTTTTTGGTCGAAATTTTGACCAATCTGGAACACGAAAACTCATCCCGCTTGAATGAAAATCCTAGAAGGTTAGGTTCTGAACATACATGGACAAACCGTTCGAGAAAAGGACGAAAGATGAGAGAGATATCATACCGTGAAGGTGAAAACTCGGGGCGGTGTTTCTGCACGCGTATGCGCGCTCGGCGGATGGCGGATGTTGCGGCGGCGCTAGGGTTAGGGTTTGGTTGGGGTTGTTGTCATATATATATATATATATATATATATATATATATATATATATATATATATATATATATATATATAGAGAGAGAGAGAGAGAGAGAGAGAGAGAAAGATACTGGGATGGGGGCGGGTTCTGGGTCGCGTGGGAGAAGTTGACTGTGAGGGGTGGTAGTTTGTTAGCTTTAAGTGTTAAGTTTTGTTAGTTAGTTAGGTTTTATTTTATTTTATTGTTATTTTTTTTCTTTTATTAATAACAATCATTATTATTATTATTACTATTACTATTATTGTTATTATCAATATTATTATTATTGTTATTACTATTACTAATTCTATTACTATTATTATTATTATTATTATTATTATTATTAATAAACTTATATTTATTAACATATACATATATAGATGAGGTTAAAATCTCAAAAATATTATTTGTACACAAAATAAATTCTATAAAATTACTTTATGAAGCTTTATTAAAATACTATACTCAAAATATTTTATGAAAATATTTTATAATTAATAATTAGATATTTATCTAGTTATAAATCAAATAATTGTATTATCCAATTAACTTAGTAATGAGCTAAATGTTTATCCACAAAATAGGTTAATAGTAAATAATATGCACATCCATAAAAAAAAATGCCTAACGTGGCACGGAGAATTATGGGCTACTAATTATAGAAAGTTGGAATAGAAAATAATCATAAATAAATTATATATATAGAAGATATCTAAATATTTAATAACTAATCTATGGTCGTTACACTAATGTCATACTAATGCCAAGGGATCGAATTTTTTTGCCACAAAAAGATCCTACAGGTAGTGTCTCTTGTGTAGGCTACTTTCTATGAAGGGAGATACAGATTTTGGGGCCATCCTACATTATTAATGTCCAAACCACGGTAAAGTGTCCTAATATAATTATTGGATTTTATTTGATTTGACAATAATCAAAAAAAAATACAAGGAATACAAAATACACACAAGATACCTATTTTTTGGTCAGGGAATTTATAATCTACCAAACTTAAAAGAATTTTATCCTCGAAATTAAAAATAAGGTATAATTTGTTAAATCCTTCACATTCATATATAAGGCAAGTCTATCACGATCTCTTCCAAAAATTTAAATAACAAAATATTTTTAAATCCATCGCAATTACTTCAAATTAAAAATAGCCACTGTTTAAATCAAAATTTAACCTATCGTAATCTCTTCTCGATTTTTAAATAATCAACATCTAATTCAAATCTATATGACATCTTCAAGATTTAAATAACCCATATCAAATTTTATATCACGATCTCCATCTATCATAATCTCCTCTAAAAATTAATTCTAATCAAATATATTCCTATTTTCAACTTATGAATTTTGTACTCTTCAAATTTTAAATCCAATTTCCATCATCAACATTTCAAATGGGTGATCCAACAATCAAAATTCAACTTTTAATTTAAATCATCAAATTATAAAATTTTAAATCTAATTCAACAATTGTTCAAGTCTAAAATTATATATTTATCTTCAAAATTTAAATCGATGATTCAACCTTCAATATTCAAAATTTAAATCATGTTCTCAAAGTATAAATATTTGGTCCACAATATCATGATTTTAAAATTTATTAAATTATCATCGTCTTAATCATTCTTCTAAAAATTAAAATGACTTAAATCTCTCAATCTAATCTTACTTGATCACAATTTTAAAAAAAATTACCTCAAGTTTACTATGCAACTTCTACCCAACTTAGAATTTATCCATCTATCACATAAGGCTATACATTTAAGAAAAGTATTCCTTAAATTATTTAATCGTATTATTCAATCCTTAAAAAATTTAACACCAAATATATCATATGTGATATGCCCTTAATTACAAAAGATAGTCACAAGATAATATGATTGGCCTATGGGGTATATCTAGTACTATCCGTGTATCAAACTTATACCAAGCACGAGCGTTCATCTTTCCGAAATAGGGGAAGACGGAAAACAACAATAAAGAATTCAAGGAGGAGGTGATAGAATACAAATACGGGATTTAAGGCAATTAAATAATTCAAAAGAGAATTATCAAGGCAGTTGCGGATTAAAATCCTATTTTGGTAAATTTTTATTCGCATATTCATATCAGAATATTTATGTAACCAATAAGATATGCTCGAACATATCTAAAGGGTAAGCATATTCATCTACTAGTCAACTATATATCTCAATCCACGTAAAATAGTCATGCAAAGAGCGAACCGAGTGCACTAAGGTTGTCCAGACCATAATACACTGATTCTGAATAGACAATTATATTAGTGTGTGCACCCAATAATAAATATGTCATGAACAAGCTCAATAAAAGAATAAGCTTGCAAAACTAGGTTATAAAATAGCAGCATAAGTCGATGTAGTACAGAAATATAAGTACGCTGGATTATGAAGAAAGAAAGAAAAAAATAATTTAAGTTCATCAAGAAGATAAGACTCGTCCGGTGTTGTGCCTCTACAGTTGCCATACTAACTCCTTGTCTAAGTCTCTAGTCGACCAATGGGGGTATGGGCCTCTAAGTTCTACAGTCTGGATAAACACTATCGTCTTATGCTAGCATATAGTTGGTGTCATTCTATCACACTTCATTAATAGGTCAAAGGACTATGTGATACTAGGTTATGAGGCTTACTACCCAACTTAAAAGAATAAACTAATACTGTAACTGCCTTAAGGGGATTCTACAAAATAATATTGTCCATGTAAATAAAGTAGAAACTCTTGTTGGGGTACACGAGGAAAATATCTTGGTACTTATTAGGGTATTCTATTATATTATATAGGTATTGGTCATCTTAAGTTTAATTATAGTGCTTATAAAACAAAATCGTTAATATTAATAATGGAGAAGTTACTGGCTCTCAAGTGAAAGAGGATATAACTTTATTGAGATATGGGTACAAATTACGTGATTTGAAACTAAGGCATAACCATAAAATTATAATCTAAATGAATAACTCAACTATCAATTTCTAACTACTAAGCACATAATTTTGAAATTCAAGATTAACAACTATAATCCTAGCAAACTATATATCCTATAAAAAAAGGAAATTATTTGGCCTACAATCAGAAGGGTTATGTGGCACAAATTGAAAGATGAAGAAAACAATTTTTGTCGTCGCACAATTAGCGAGCATTAAGGTTTCGGAGAAATAAGATATGAAATTAAATAGAGAGACTCTTGATAATATCATGGTTTTCTAAGGGGAAGGTGGTATGTTAATCTCTGTGTTCGAGGTATGATCAAGAAAAATATTTTATTTATTTCTCTTGGCTTCCTAAGGTACTGTTCTGCTAATATCAAGACAAGAATCTAAATTTATAGTTCTCTAATACTATCTCACTATAAAATTTATATTTAGTCCTAATATTCAACCTTGGATTTCTATTGGTTTCTCAATGCTAGGGTCAAACAATATGGTCAAATTTTTAACTAATCCTAGTAGTGTCTATACTATTCTTAAGTCATTCCTAATTATCAAGGGATAATGGTCAATCAATTTATAGGTATTGGATGCTAGGGTTCACTAGGTATTCTAAACTTTATGATGTGTCAATATTCTAATTGTATTCTTAATAGGAATGTTATCATAATTATCATCCTAACAACAAGGATTCCTATATTCTAGCAGAAGTCTATACTCAAAGAACTATTAGGAAAGTACATGAATCAAGCATGATGCAATTATTTAAATAAAACGGATTGGAAGGAAGGTGAGTCATAGTCAAATATGGATGAGATCCTATACTCTAATCCTATTTACAGGCTTGCTCGGTACAGTAACGTAACCAAGACAATATACTCTCGACTTGCATGGGCCACCACTAAAAATATGTTACTCCCTAGTCCCAAAATATGTAGGACTAGAAATACGTAAGCATGCTAGTCGTATGTATATGACAACTCTAATATATGGAAACCATAACACATACGTACGCTATATTATGAACAATACTTCACAAGTGGTATATATTTGTCACAATTTATAGGGCATAACTAAATCTCATCCACAGAAATCATAAAGAAATGAGTAACCAATCAACTATATAACTAAATCAAGTATAATATTCTTGATAAGAACAAGTAGTTGGGTGGAGACAAATCCGCTACTAAACTAGAATATAAAAGTAAACACAATAAGAACATCTAAAGAACAATGAGGCTCGAAGAGAAGACCACCTTGAAAGAGAACAAAGTAGCAAGTCCTGATCCGTGCTCCTGCAAATAGTCAAGATCGTATACACCTAAAAATGGACCAGGTCCTCAGAGGAACGTAACAAGATACATAGAAGCATGTCAATAAATACTGAACATAAACATCCAAAAAGGGTCGTCTAACCGCCTATGTGAATGCACTTTGAGAACAACTTTTCAACAAATGGGCTATCTGGCTAAAATGGGATTGGCATGATTCTCTCGGAGAATCAGGGGCCTACAAAGCATGACGTCTTTTGAATCTCAGAGGCCGCCTGATAATAATAATATATAGTGGTCATCATGACCGCGCATCTCCGACGGAGCGTACGGGTTACACAAGAAAAGTCCAAAGGAGCCTAAACGCCTTACTTATTGTTCTCCCTATCCAATGCTCTAAGCATGTCACATCCATGACACGATGATACCTCTAATAATTGCCAAGTCTTCTAGCATACAAATTCTATCAGCAGCTATTCCCTATCATGCGTCCCACACGTATTGATGATCAGTCAATACGTAAGTTCATGATCTATATGAAACTCATAACTCGTGTAAGAAATGTGTCACGGCAAAATAAAACATAAAAATTATCACGCCCCGATTTTGCCCAATCGATAATCGTCCCCCGGACGTGATGCCGTGCACGCGTAGGGCGTGCGTGCACAAGACCTAGGCATAATGATGATCTTTAGAACATATGCAACAGAGTACGCAAATAAAATAACACACATTGAGGCATAGAAAAGTTTTCTTTTATTGATAATGAACATCTGTTTACAGACTCTTGACCCAAAACGAGAAGGATGCCACACGGGCTTACAACTTGGATACAAAATGAGATAGCCGTTCCCATACATCACATCCTTTACTAAAACTTCAAAACAATACAACATAGACACCTGCTGACGAAGCTATCGCCTTGCCACGGAGCCGCATATAAGGGTTGCGCTTGATCCAAGTGCTTTGTACAAGCTTCAAAAAGTCACGAACGGAATGCGTCGGATATTGGACTGGTTGGAGAAGGAAGAAGCTTCAGCTCCTCGCCGCGTCGCTCGGGCTCGGGGAACCTGCTGCAACGAGGGTCAGTACTATGAAAAGTACTGGTGAGGGTGAGCTAACCCAACTAACCAAATCCAAGTTTGTTCATATGAAACATGAAATATTATTATGGTCTATCTATCTTGCCTTAGTTTAATTTACATGCAAGCATTGAATATACTCAATTTACAGAACAAACGTGCTACCGTTAGGTAACTTTTACCTTTCCGTATGAACTGCCTGCATAACACTTACCATATTCTTCCTTGCCATGAAGACACCATTAGTTTAAGCAAGCAATACATAAATATATGTACATTGGGTCATGGCATATCATTGCCACCGTGGACAATAGCTACAGTAAGCGGTGACCCTTGCAGCTCGGGTAGCAAGCCCCGCTACAAGGCCTCCCCCGCCTTACCCGTGCTAATCTTGCTAGCGTAGCTATCCGAGTTTCGCCCGGAACGAATCGGCCCCAGTGCCCCGGGCGCCGTTCGCAGGAACTAAACCTTGTGCACAAGTTGTCCGACTGAACTACGCATTTACACTAAATTAATAGATAAAGCATTCAAACCACAAGAATGTATACATCTACTTTAACATAGTGCATTGGCATAGTCTTCCTGTCCAAGTGATTGTAGTTCAATATAGTTTGCACAATACATCTGTACAGTTATATAGAATAAGTTCTAGCTACAACTAAAACATGAATATATAAATGCATAGCGGACAAGCACGCATCAATGAGATCGTTGAGCATTCCAAGTGACAAGCATTTCAAGTGATTCAAGTCTAACTCATCTTTCTCTTGACTCAGTTTTATTCTTATTATGATATCGTTGGAGCGGGATGCATAATGAGTCAATTATTATTTAGAGTGAAGACTTGGTAGAAGGGTGCTAATCGAAATAAAGCCACTCACAAGTTGGAGAACTAGGAGAGAAAGGCAGAACTCCAAGACTCCGCGCGTGCGTCGTCTACCCGATCACCTGCACGCACCAACAGATGATCAACATCTCCAACTTCGATCTCCGAGTTTCGATATAAAATTACGAGATCCTAAGAATGAAAGCAATAAAATCCATTAAAATTGTTCAAGAAAACGCAAGTCATAAAACTAACGAGAAAGCAACTAAGCGGCACAAAAATGGGCAAGGAAACCAGCACAACGGAAAGGCCCCTCTCGACTCTGCCGCCGAGTCCTTCATTGAGGAACGATATGTTGAATATGGGACCTGATTCCGAAGAAATCAATCCATAACGAGAAAAGGATCTTGATTCAATCTGTCCCGTTCGGATGGTCGTAAGTATTTCTTGGCCGCGCTCCCCGAATAGGAGGAACGGGACATTACATCATAACCATCCAAAAGAAAGTTTTATCCCGAAACTTAGGAATAGAACCTACCCCTAAGGAATAATGAGGGAAACATTTCCCTCATATCAGATTCGAGTTTCCACGTCGATTCTTCGACCGCGTGGTTCCGCCACAGAACGCGCATTAGCGATACTGCCCGATTTCGTAACTGCTTTTCCTTACGTTCCAAGATCTGTACGGATTCTTCGACGTACGATAAGTCCGCTTCTAGATCTAACTGACTAAAGTCTATCACGTGGTTCGGGTTATGCACATACTTTCTTAGCTGAGACATATAAAAAAAATTGTGCATATCTGATAATACTGGCGGCAAGGCTATTTGGTAAGCAACTGAAGTCACTCGTCTGAGAATTTCAAACGGGCCAACAAATCTCAGACTTAACTTCCCTTTTATCCTGAATCTCGTCACACCACGCATGGGCGAGACTTTTAGGAACACATGGTCCCCCTCTTGGAATTCAAGGGGGCGATGACGAACATCGACATAGCTCTTTTGCCGACTTTGTGCTACTTTTAACCGTTCTCGAATCATCCGAACCTTCTGGACTATTTGTTCAACCAATTCCGGCCCAAGGATTTGTCTCTCCCCAACTTTATTCCAGCAGATCGGTGACCTACACTTTCGCCCATACAGAGCCTCATATGGAGCCATCTGGATGCTAGACTGATAACTGTTGTTGTAAGCAAATTCGGCTAGCGGCAGGTTGACGTCCCAACTTGACTTCGAATCGATTACGTAGAGGTGCAGCATATCTTCTAGTACCTGATTCACCCGTTCTATCTCGCCATATGTTTGAGGATGGTAGGCAGAGCTGAATTTTAACTTGGTCCCCATCGACGACTGAAGGCTTGTCCAGAAATGTAAGATGAACCGTCCGTCCCGATCTGATACTATAAAAACTGGCACTCCGTACAGCTGGACTATCTCGTCAAGGTAGGTCTGGACAAGGTGATCGGTGCCCCCAAGTACTTTTAATAGCAATAAAGTGTGCAGACTTGGTTAACCGGTCGACAATGACCCAGATTGCGTCGTTCCCCCGTTACGTCCTTGGCAGACCAACAACGAAGTCCATGCTGATGTGCTCCCACTTCCATTCCGGGATAGCAAGATTCTGCATTTCTTCGCCCGGCCTCTGATGCTCTGCTTTCACCCTCTGACAGGTTATGCATTACGACACGAAGAGCGCCACATCCTTCTTCATGTCGTACCACCAGAAGATAGTACGAAGGTTCTTATACATTTTTGTGCTCCCGGGATGGATCGTATAGGCTGTATAATGTGCTTCAGTGAGGATTTTCTTTCTGAGTTCGGAATCATTGGGGACGCATAGCCTTCCCTTCACTCGTAATGCCCCATGCTCATCTACTGTAAAGTCTTTCGCCTTTTCCACTTGAACCTGCTCTCGCATTTTCTGAAGGAATGGGTCATCTCTTTGAGTAGATGTGACTATCTTTATCAAGTTAGGTACAAATCGCATCTGAGCAATCCACGCGCCGCAATAACTAATTCTGAGTTCAATGCCCATTTCTTCTAACTTCCTTTGTAACCTGCAATCGACGGACAGAGACCCCGCAAAGACCCGACTCAACGCATCCGCTACCACATTTTCCTTGCCAGGTGTGTAGTCTATCGTCAAGTCGTAATCCTTTATCAATTTTAGCCAATGCCAATGTCGTAGGTTCAGATCTGCTTGGGTGAATAAGTACTTTAAACTCTTGTGGTCGGTATAGATTCGGCAAGGCACTCCATAAAGGTAGTGTCGCCATAACTTCAACCCGAACACAATAGCTGCCAGTTCCAGATCGTGCATAGGATAATTATTTTTATGCTTTTTCAGCTGTCTGGATGCATAGGCTATCACTCTGTCTTGCTGCATAAGTACACACCCTAATCCCAGCCCTGAAGCGTCACTAAAGATTTGGAATCCCGAAGTCTTGTCCGGTAGTACAAGTAATGGGGCAGAGGTTAGGCGAAGCTTTAACTCTAGAAACGAAGTTTCGCAGTCGGCGGACCACTCAAATGCGACTCCCTTCTGTGTGAGGCGAGTCAGAGGTGAGGCGAGTTTGGAAAAATCCTTTACGAACTGCCTGTAGTAGCCTGCTAGCCCAAGAAAGCTTCGAATTTCACTAACAGATGCAGGTCGTTTCTACTCGACAATGGCTTCCACCTTCTTCGGATCGACTGAAATGCCTCTCGCAGAAATGATGTGCCCAAGGAAAGATACATTGCTCAGCCAAAATTCGCACTTACTCAGTTTCACATACAACTTGTGCCCCATTCTTCGAATACACCAAGATATCGTCAATAAATACTACTGCAAATCTGTCGAGGTACGGCCAAAATACTTGGTTCATCAAACCCATAAAGGCAGCGGAGGCATTGGTCAAACCGAACGGCATTACCAAAAACTCATAATGGCCGTAGCGAGTGCGAAAGGCTAACTTCGGCACATCATCCGGCTTAATTTTGAGCTGATGGTAACCCGAACGGAGGTCAATTTTTGAGAATACTATTGCAGCTTGTAACTGATCAAATAGATCGTCTATCCTGGGAAGGGGATATTTGTTTTGAACAGTTGCCTTGTTTAATTCCCGATAGTCGATGCAGAGTCGCATCGAGCCATCATTTTTCTTAACGAACAGTACCGGTGCACCCCACGGAGACACACTAGGCCGGATATATCCACGATCAAGCAGTTCCTGTAGCTAAATTTTTAACTCTTTTAGTTCTGTCGGTGCTATTCGATACGAGGATTTGGAAATCGGTTGGTTTCCTGAGAATGTGTCGATAGTAAAATCTGTCTCTCGATCGGGCGGCATACCGGGCAACTCGTCGGGGAACACATCAGAAAAATCTGCCACAATGGGAATGGACTCAACGTTTGCGCAATCTTGTCGAGTGTCTCGAATGGAAGCCAAGTACCCTATGCAGCCGGAGTGAATCATCCGTCGAGCAGACATTGCTGTTATCACCATGCAGACATTCGACTCTTCTGACTGTGGACTGCACGAATAGCAAAATTCGATCTCGCCAGGAAGATGAAACACGACTTTTTTCTCCTTACTATCGATAGTAGCAGAACAAGCGCCAAGCCAATCCATTCCCAGAATGATGTCGTAGTCCCCTATGTCTAGAACTATCGCATCAAGTGACAATTTCCTTCCTCCGATACAAATGCAGCCACCATGACAAATTGAATCTACAGGCAAGCTCGTGCCTGATGGAGTATTGGTGCTAAGCCTTAGGCCTAACGTGGTTTGAATGAATCTATGTTCCCTAGCAAAGTTTGTTGACACAAAACTGTGGGTAGCACCTGAATCAAATAACACTCGTGCAGGCACATTATTGAATAGCAACATACCTGACACTACGGTGTTCGAGGAAAGCGCCTCGTCCCTCGTTAAGGCATAGACCCGGCCCCCAGTATTCGGACGGCGCTCTTGTTGCTGCGCAGCCCAATTTGTTTGGGGTCCCTGAACTGAATTCTGCTGCTCTGCACGGCGCTGAGGGACTCAATTGGGGCGATCAAGACAGTCACGAGCATAATGGCCCAGCCGATCACAGTTGAAGCATTCCTGATTTCGACATTCGCTAGCCTGGTGCCCTGTACGGTTGTATTTTGCACAGCGCTGCCCTTGGTTCCCCCCTGATTGTTGCCCTGGTTGCCGCCATGATTTGGACGCTTGTTAGCATTGTTTCCTCCTGTATAACCTTGGCGCTTATGATGAGAATGTTGCACAATGCCTATGGTAGTGGAAGGATATTGCGGCTCCAGGACAAGGGCATGGTTAAGGACTTTCCTCATCGTCTTGTATTGCGGAGCGACTACGTGCGCGTGAATAGAAGGTCATAGGCCACCTTCGAATCGTCTAGCTCGGCTTGCTGTATTGGGCAGGTAAGAACTAGCAAACTTTGCCAACAGATTGAATTTTGCGGCATACTGTTTTACCGTCATCGTTCCTTGTTGCAGTCGCACGAAATTATTTTCCTTCTGACGACGAATGGGTGGAGGAATAAATTCTTCTTCGAATGCGCCACGGAAGGTGGACTAAGGGATCGTCTCACCATCATCACCAGCCGAGAGCGATCTGCGGTGTATATTCCACCAATAGACCGCGTTCATCCGAAGCTGGAGTTGGGCGCAGGCGACTCGTTTGTCGTCGGGTACTTCCAAAAGCTTAAAGTGGTCTTCCAACTCGGTCAGCCAATCTAATGCCACGACCGGATCCTCCGTCCCTCGAAAGGAAGTGTTGCAGACCTTCTTGAAGTCAGCAAAGTCGAAGGCAGTCACATCCTTCTTCTTTGCATTTTGAGGCACTATGTAAACCTCCTGATTTTTCAGGATTTTAAAAATCAATTTTCAGAATTTTTCTGGAATTTTTTTGTGATTTTTTACTAATTTAAATCAAGGTATTCAGGTTATAAATAATTTTAAATATGTTTATTAAATATTAAAATATTATGAAAATAATATTTTTGGATGTAAAATAAAATATTAGACATAGGATAAATTTTTTGAAATTTATTGGACCCCGGAACCATCTTTAAAGACCTAAAAACTAATTATTTATTAAACCAAAACAAACCCAAATAAACCCGGTTTATTTCTGACCCAAACCAATCTGAACCGGACAAGACCCGGTCTAGCTGAACCGGGCCTAAACCTTAATGGGTCAGATCCGGGCCTAAACCGCTGACCCGCAACCCGACCCGGATCTACAGTGGATCCCCAATCTGAGTCGAACCCACGCTCCGCCTCCTCCGCCCGTAACCGCCGGCGCCCCGCCTCCTCCGCGGCGGTTACGCCTCCCCATCTCCTCCACTCGTAACCGCCCCAACGGCCGCCCATCTCCCCGCCGGTAACTGCCGACCGTTCCCCTTTCTCTCCCCCTATAAAACCCCCTCCACCTCCGCCAGAGCCACCACCATCGACTGAACCCGGCCGCCCCATCGTCCCCAGCCAACCCCGCAGCACCGCGAGCAGCTCCGGCCACCCCATCACCACTACACCCCGACCCAGCCATCCTCCGGTGCCTCCTCCAGACCTCGACCCCTCGCCGCCGATCTCCCCCTCCGTCGTAACCCTCGATCCCCTGTCTCCGCCACCCTCGACGACCCGAGAGCTCTGTGCCTCCCCTGTCGACGAGCTCTGCTAGCAGCCGCCTCCAGCTCCGGGACCCAGCCGCCACGATGACCCCGACGAGCTGCCATCGCCTCCGCCTTTCTCCGGCCACAGCAGCTCCGACAACGAGAAACCCTAACCCTAGCCGCTGTGTCGTGTCGCGCCGCCTCGCGGACACGAGTAATTTCAGTTTCTGCGAAGCCCTATTCAGGTAGTTGTTTCTCTCTCCTCGCTGCCCCGTTTCCCGTTCCGTCTGCTGTGACGCGAATCCTGTGTGACCCTCTCGATACTCGTGCAACCCGCTCAGTGTGTCTCGTCCTGTGACGATTGCGAACTGCGATCCAAAATCAGAAAAACATTTACCCTATTTTTTCCCGAAACTGAGTGCGCCCCGCCAAACGGGACGACTTGGTCATGTGCGGACTTCATCGAAAGGTGCGCGCCGTTAATACGGACGTATGGGATTTCACGAAAGTTGATTTGGATGTGCGTGCACACCGAAATCAATGCATATCCATCGACAACGCCCTCTATCGGCCCTATTCTGGAACTCGTTGTAATTTTGTGTACACACGTCAGATCGAAACGAAACTTGCGCCATCGGACTCGTAGCAATATGCTGTTCCTGTGACCCAAGTTTTGTTCGATTCTGAGAACGTTGACAAAATCGCGTATCGTGGGCCCCACGGCTCCACTTGACGGACGATTTTGTGATCGGCTCATCGGAATCTAGTTCTGGAAGTTCTGTTGGGTTCGTATCATCATTCTGGACCTATTGACACTAAGTTTGACGATTTTGGAGAATATTGTCTCTGACACATTTTTTGGTGCGAAGCGGGCCACATGTGGACCCCGCTTTGACTAGAAACTGTCATTTTTGCCCCTGTGTCCAAATTGGACTCAAGGATAGGCATTTCTAGCTATTTGATGTCTTCTAAATCTGATGGTGATGTCTATTTTAGCAACCGGAGGAGTACCTGCAGAATCCGCTGATACTAGAGCCGCAGTTGGTAACCAAACCCCAGGCAAGTGTACCTTGCCCTACTTGTAGCATCTGTTTATACTATTATCTTGATTTATGACTGTAAGATCTCTGTTCTACCTAGGACCGTGTGACATTACTTAGCATCCGACTAATATTCGGGTGTCAACACTGAATGCAGAGTTGTGTAATGTCACCTAGACATGGATATCGAGACATTATACATTTTGTGCTTGCCTTATCAAGTACGTCATACCTCAGGACACCTGACACTATTCATGCGACAGAATCTTCCTGAGATATTCATGGTGATTCTGTATAGGATACAGGTTTATGACATATACTTTATACATGCTTAGATCTCATTATGACTTGCTGCATTAGATATGATCCTGCGTGACATGGACATGAGACGTCGTGGACATGAGACATATGATTACATTGGGTGGGGAGAGTTTACCATACAAAAGGCTGATTATATATATATATTACTTTACTGGAGGTGACTTAGACTCTGACACAGAGTTTTGGCACATTTACTGGCTCTTCGAGAAAATACTGCTACGAGTTTCCTCGACACAGAGCCTGTAGTAGCCTCAGCCTGAGTATGAATAATGCTCTCACTTGCATATCACATAGCTGGTTACATAGTTTACCCTATTGATTCATTTATTTGCACTGCATTATTTTGGCTTGAGTTATTTTTGTACCTTGTTATGTCCTCTGAGGACCTGGATCTGGATTATATCCCCAGGTTTAGCGGACGAGATCTATCCCGAGGTATACGGGACATGAGCATTAGCAGGAGCAGAAGCAGGAACAGGAGCAGTCTTTGGAGCAGTACCAAAACCCGAGGACGAGGTGATCGCTGAGGATTTCTCCTGAGTATATACATATTCTATACTCAGTCATTTCTATTTTTAGACTCTTTATTTCCAGTCTATTGAGTTGATGTATCAAACTCATTATCGGGTTGTTCCCCGAGTTATGTTTTATTGAGACTTGATATTGCTTTATATTCTGTTATTGTGTATTTATTTATGTGGATGCGATTAGTGCCATAGCCCATATTGTTGTTTTATAGCTTAAGAACACCCTGATGGGTCCATTAAATTGGGTTTGTCCATCGGTGTGTGCTGCTGGCCATTGCCACGTGTCTAGTCCCTTGATTTTTTGGGACTGGAGCGTGACATGGTTTTTGTGGTGGCCCATGCAGGTCAACGACTAAATTGTTCGGTTTCAACTTAGGGACCGAGCAAGCTTGCAATAAGATAGGATAAGGATCTCATCCACTTGCTTGAATCGTTCTTGATATCTATATCGGATTCGAATTAATTTTTTGACTTGCATCCTGCCTTGATTCCTGTGCGCCTCTTATTGTTTATTTTGGATGCAGAGTAATGGATCTACGAGCAAACGAAGAGACTCCTGCAAGATCACCATGAGATAATGTGGTAACCAACGAAGATGAAGTAACGCTAGTGGATGGAGATCAATCAGCACACCGAAGCAGTCAAGCGAATCAACATGCCTCGAGAATCCAACAAGATGACATCCCACCTCTGCCGCAATTTACTCCACCAATGCCCGTATTCCCACAAGGGCAAGCTATAGACGGGCAACAGATATTTCAAATATACTACACGATGATGCAAGCCTATCAGAAGGTTCAATAAAGCCAAACGGAGGAGTTTATTTACAGACTTAGCTCTGAGCTACAGAAGTTAATCAGCTCCGTTGCAACGGACATTCTTGCTGCAGTACGGGCCATGGAGTGCATCACCATGATAGAGTCCAGCCAGAAGCGGTCACATGCACCAGACCAAGCACAACAGGAAAGAGCTGCAAAGCGACCCCAGAAGAATCCACCACAGGAAGCAGCACCAAGAGCCTTATTCCTACCAACATGTCAATATTGTCGCAAGCGAGGCCATTATGAGAGCGAGTGCAGACGCAAAATAGGATTATACTTGATTTGCGGATCCAGTCAACATTTAGCCAAATATTGCATGATGCATCGAGAAGAAACATCGATGGTTCGCCAACGAGCACCAATGGTTGACCAACAGGCTTTACCAGTACCGAGGCCAGCCTATCCAGCATTGGGAGCACCGCAAACGGGAGTTGAAGGAGTCATACCAACAGCTCCAGGAGGGTATCAGCCGAGGCCATCTTTGATACCCCAGGCCGTACTCTTCCAGCAGGTCCAGCAACAGCAGAGGAATCTACCACAAAGACGCGGACAAGCTTTCGCGATGACTTTGGAGGATGCACAGACTCGTGGAGTAGCTAATACGCGTAAGTTATTTCGTAGCTATCTATTTCTAGTATTGCTTTAGCACGTGCCTGTTAGTTCGTTGCCTTAGCCTTAACCTGGTATTTTGAACTTGCTAATAATTGATAACCTAGTTTTCTAAGCTGTAGTTTTCTTACTCTAACCAGAATTTTTGCATAACTTTCAGTGCCTAGGAAAATGATGTTTTTTATTTCCTATGTGTTTTGCTTAACCCTCATCCTTTGATTCTCCTTGATCATGATTCTTTGATGGTGTTGTGCTTCGAACCTGTTTTATAAACCGTGTCATCTCTGCTGACCGGTTATTCTTTGATTGCGAGGACACAATCATCTTAAGGGGGGTAGATTGTAAACCCCCTGATTTTTTAGGATTTTAAAAATTAATTTTCAGAATTTTTCTGTGATTTTTCACTAATTTAAATCAAGGTATTCAGGTTATAAATAATTTTAAATATATTTATTAAATATTAAAATATTATGAAAATAATATTTTTGGATGTAAAATAAAATATTAGACATAGGATAAATTTTCTGAAATTTATTGGACCCCGGAACCATCTTTAAAGACCTAAAAACTAATTATTTATTAAACCAAAACAAACCCAAATAAACTCGGTTTATTTCTGACCCAAACCAACCTGAACCGGACCGAACCCGGTCTAGCTGAACCGGGCCTAAACCTTAACGGGTCGGATTCGGGCCTAAACCGCTGACCCGCAACCCGACCCGACCCGGATCTACAGTGGATCCCCAATCTGAGTCGAACCCGACGCTCCGCCTCCTCCGCCCGTAACCGCCGACGCCCCGCCTCCTCCGAGGCGGTTACGCCTCCCCATCTCCTCCGCTCGTAACCGCCGCCAACGGAAGCCCCTCTCCCCGCCGGTAATTGCCGACCGTTCCCCTTTATCTCCCCCTATAAAACCCCATCCGCCTCCGCCAGAGCCACCACCACCGACTGAACCCGGCCGCCCCGTCGTCCCCAGCCAACCCCGCAGCACCGCGAGCAGCTCCGGCCACCCCATCACCACTACACCCCGACCCAGCCATCCTCCGGCGCCTCCTCCCGACCTTGACCCCTCGCCGCCGATCTCCCTCTCCGCCGTAACCCTCGATCCCCAGTCTCCGCCACCCTCGATGACCCGAGAGCTCTGCGCCTCCCCCGTCGACGAGCTCTGCTAGCAGCCGCCTCCAGCTCCGGGACCCAGCCGCCACGACGAGCCGCCATCGCCTCCGCCTTCCTCCGGCTGCAACCCTAACCCTAGCAGCTGTGTCGTGTCGTGCCGCCTCGCGGACACGAGTAATTTCAGTTTCTGCGGAGCCCTGTTCTGGCGATTGCGAACTGCGATCCAAAATTAGGAAAATATTCACCCTATTTTTCCCTGGAACTGAGTGTGCCCCGCCAAACAGGACGACTTGGTCGTGTGCGGACTTTACCGAAAGGTGCGCGCCGTTAATACGGACGTGTGAGATTTTGCAGAAGTTGATTTGGATGTGCGTACACACCGGAATCAACGCGTATCCGTCGACAATGCCCCGTATCGGCCATGTTCTAGAACTCGTTGTAATTTTGTGTACACACGTCAGATCGAAACGAAACTTGCGCCATCGGACTCGTAGCAATACGCTGGTCCTGTGACCCAAGTTTGGTTTGATTCTAAGAACGTTGACAAAATCGCATATCGTGGGCCCCACGGCTCCACTTGATGGACGATTTTGTGATCGGCTCATCGGAATCCAGTTCTGGAAGTTCCGTTGGGTTTGTATTATTATTCTGGACTTATTGACACTATGTTTGACAATTTTAGAGAATATTGTCTTTGACACATTTTTTGGTACGAAGCGGGCCACATGTGGACCCCACTTTGACCAGAAACTGTTATTTTGCTCCTGTGTCCAAATTGGACTCAAGAACAGACATTTCTAGCTATTTGATGTCTTCTGAATCTGATGGTGATATCTATTTTAGCAACCGGAGGAGTACCTACAGAACCCGCTGATACCAGAGCCGTAGTTGGTAACCAAATCCCAGGCAAGTGTACCTTGCCCTACTTGCAGCATTTGTTTATACTATTATCTTGATTTATGACTGTAAGATCTATGTTCTACCTAGGACCGTGTGACATTACTTAGCGTCCGACTAATATTCGGGTGTCAACACTGTACGCAGAGTTGTGTAATGTCACCTAGACATGGATATCGAGACATTATACATTTTGTGCTTGCCTTATCAAGTACGTCATACCTCAGGACACCTGACACTATTCATGAAACAGAATCTTTCTGAGATATTCATGGTGATTCTGTATAGGATACAGGTTTATGACATATACTTTATACATTCTTAGATCTCATTATGACTTGCTGCATTAGATATGATCCTGCGTGACATGGACATGAGACGTCGTGGACATGAGATGTGTGATTACATTGGGTGGGGAGAGTTTACCATACAAAAGGCTGATTATATATATATATATTACTTTACTGGAGGTGCCTTAGACTCTGACACAGAGCTTTGGCACATTTACTGGCCCTTCGAGAAAATACTGCTATGAGTTTCCTCGACACAGAGCATGTAGTAGTCTCAGCCTGAGTATGAATAATGCTCTCACTTGCATATCACATAGTTGGTTACATAGTTTACCCTATTGATTCATTTATTTGTACTGCATTATTTTGGCTTGAGTTATTTTTGTACCTTGCTATGTCCCCTGAGGACCTGGATCTGGATTATGTTCCCAGGTTTAGCGGATGAGATCTATCCCGAGGTATACGGGACAGGAGGATTAGCAGGAGCAGAAGCAGGAACAGGAGCAGTCTTTGGATCAGTACCAAAACCCGAGGATGAGGTAATCGCTGAGGATTTCTCCTGAGTATATGCATATTCTATACTCAGTCATTTCTATTTTTAGACTCTTTATTTCCAGTCTATTGAGTTGATGTATCAAACTCATTATCGGGTTGTTCCCCGAGTTATGTTTTATTGAGACTTGATATTGCTTTATATTCTGATATTGTATATTTATTTATGTGGATAAGATTAGTGCCATAGCCCATATTGTTGTTTTACAACTTAAGAACACCTTGATGGGTCCATTAAATTAGGTTTGTCCATCGGTGTGTGCTGCTGGCCATTGCCACGTGTTTAGTCCCTTGATATTTTGGGACTGGGGCATGACACACTATGACTTCATCTGTCGCTGGCTCCACCAGTTCCGCTATTGTTGTTGCGGATTGGTTAGAAGCCAAGGTCTGAACAATTTGTTGCAGAGCATCCTCCTGCTTCTGTTGGATCTCAAATCGAGCCTCTAGATTTTTCTCGAACTTGTCATATCGAGCCTCATCCCTCTTCTGTTGCGCTTCCAGCATTAGCATTATTTGTTCAACCGGATCGACGGAGGGCGCAGGTCGCTGGCTCTCGGAACTAGCCGAAGTGCCTGAAGTACTTGCATCAACTTTGCCTGTTGCTTGGGTTCGAGCCATTCCTGCTGAAACAAGTAACTTATATCAGTCTCATAGAGTATTACGGACTCACTGTATGAAACATATCTCATTTTGTACCAATTGATTCAAGAGTTAACTCGGACGGGACAAGGTCATCTTAGGAAAACTTTCCGACTCGAGATCAAAGGATCTGAAGCTTTGCTCTGATACCACTATTGCACGCCCCGATTTTGTCCAATCGATAATCGTCCTCCGGGCGTGATGTCGTGCACACATAGGGCGTGCATGCACAAGGCCTAGGCATAATGATGATCTTTAGAACATATGCAACAGAGTACGCAAATAAGATAACACACATTGAGGCATAGAAAAGTTTCCTTTTATTGATAATGAACATCTATTTACAGACTCTTGACCCAAAATGAGAAGGATGTCACACGGGCTTACAACTTGGATACAAAATGAGATAGTCGTTCCCATACATCACATCCTTTACTAAAACTTCAAAATAATACAACATAGACACCTACTGGCGAAGCTATCGCCTTGCCACAGAGCAGCATATAAGGGTTGCGCTTGCTCCAAGTGCTTTTTACAAGCTTCAAAAAGTCACGGACGAAATGCGTCGGATACTGGACTGGTTAGAGAAGGAAGAAGCTTCATCTCCTCGCCGCGTCGCTCGGGCTCGGGGAACCTGCTGCAACGAGGGTCAGTACTATAAAAAGTACTGGTGAGGGTGAGCTAACCTAACTAACCAAATCCAAGTTTGTTCATATGAAACATGCAATATTCTTGTGGTCTATCTATCTTGCCTTAGTTTAATTTACATGCAAGCATTGAATATACTCGATTTACAGAACAAATGTGCTACCGTTAGGTAACTTTTACCTTCTCGTCTGAACTGCCTGCATAACACTTACCATATTCTTTCCTGCCACGAAGACACCATTAGTTTGAGCAAGCAATGCAGAAATATATGTACATTGGGTCATGGCATATCATTGCCACCGTGGACAATAGCTACAGTAAGCGGTGACCCTTGCAGCTCCGGTAGCAAGCCCCGCTACAAGGCCTCCCCCGCCTTACCCATGCTAGTCTTGCTAGCGTAGCTATCCGAGTTCCGCCCGGAACGAATCGGCCCCAGTGCCCCGGGCGCCGTTCGCAGGAACTAAACCTTGTGCACAAGTTGTCCGACCGAACTATGCATTTACACTAAATTAATAGATAAAGCATTCAAACCACAAGAATGTATACATCTACTTTAACATAGTGCATTGGCATAGTCTTCCTGTCCAAGTAATTGCAGTTCAATATAGTTTGTACAATACATCCGTACAGTTATATAGAATAAGTTCTAGCTACAACTAAAATATGAATATATAAATGCATAGCGGACAAGCACGCATCAATGAGATCGTTGAGAATTCTAAGTGACAAGCATTTCAAGTGATTCAAGTCTAACTCATCTTTCTCTTGACTCAGTTTTATTCTTATTATGATATCGTTGGAGCGGGATGCATAATGAGTCAATTATTATTTAGAGTGAAGACTTGGTAGAAGGGTGCTAATCGAAATAAAGCCACTCACAAGTTGGAGAACTAGGAGAGAAAGAGAGAACTTCAAGACTCCGTGCGTGCGTCGTCTACCCGATCACCTGCACGCACCAACAGATGATCAATATCTCCTGCTTCGGTCTCCGAGTTTCGATATGAAATTATGAGATCCTAAGAACGAAAGCAATAAAATCTATCGAAACCGTTCAAGAAAACGCAATTCATAAAACCAACGAGAAAGCAACTAAGCGGCACAAAAACGGGCAAGGAAACCAGCGCAACAGAAAGGCCCCTCTCGACTATGCCGCCGAGTCTTTCCTTGAGGCACGATCCGTTGAATATGAGACCTGATTTCGAAGAAACCAATCCATAACGAGGAAAGGATCTTGATTCAATCTGTCCCGTTCGGACGGTCGTAAGTATTTCTTGGCCGCACTCCCCAAATAGGGGGACCGGGGCATTACAGAAATGCCTCATGATCATGTGGTGGTCTCATAAAACTAGGTCAACATGCATAATATATAATAAAGACAAAATACGACGCCACCGTCGTTGCACCCAAGTTATTCTTGGACGCGCAGTTTATATAGCAGTTAAAATATATGAACTAAATGAAAGAAATAAAATGCATGCACCATATGGAATATAAATTACAGTGCAATGGCAAGGTATACTTGTTTGGCAAGAAAGCTGCGCAGTGTAAGCATCAAAATGTCAAGCACAAGGGATCAGAAACTATGGTTTCCGAATAAACATCTCTGGATGCTAAAATAAACATCACCAATATTTTCAGAATAAGTGAGATAGTCAGAAAAGTCTACTCTTTCGTCTAATTTGGACACAAGGATAAAACGGTAATTTTGGGTCAAAGCGGGTCCACATGTGGGCCACTTTGCACCAAAAAGTGTGCCAGAGGTAAAGGTCTCTAAATGGGACAAATTATAGGTCAAACAAATTCTAAACGTCAATATGAACTCAACGATACATCCAATTTTGGATTCCGGTGAACCGAACATAAATTTGCCCTTAAAGTCAACCGTGGGGCCCGCAAATAGGCAGCTTGGTCAACTGTCTCAGAATCGCGTGAAACTTGGGTCACAGGACCAGCGTGATACCACGAATCCAATAACGTAAATTTTGTCACATTTTGACGAGCGTACACAAAATGGGATAGTATTTTATAAAAGTAGCGATACGGAGACTTTTTACGGATACAGGTTAATTCTGACGCGCACACACGTCTGAATCTGCTTCCGTGAAAGTCCACATGTCAGGATATACCATACGCGCCTTTCGATGTAATTGGTACGCGGTGAGGCAGTCCTATTTGGCATAACGCACTCTGTATCACAAAATTTAAGTTTTAAAATAATAAATTTTTGGTCGTTTTGGAGGCCGAATAATTTTACACATAAAACGAATTAATGAAAACTAAATGAACAGAAAAATTCTCGGTTATATTGAAAAAAAAAATCCTTCAATTAGTTTTTGAAAATATTAAACAGCTTGATGGCAAATTGGGTGTGAACATGGGGTTTGGGTTAAAAATTTTGGACTGTTTTGGTCAGTTTTTTGGACATTTTTTGGTCGAATTTTCGACAAATCCGGGACACGAAAACTCGTCCCGCTTAAATGAAAATCCTAGAGGGTTAGGTTGTGAACGTACACGGATGAACCGCTCGAGAAAAGGACGAGAGATGATAGAGATATCATACCGTGAATGTGGGAACTGTGGCGGTGTTTCTGCACGCGTGTGCGCACTGATCTGCGGCGGATGGCGGCTGCTGCGGCGGCGCTAGGGTTAGGGTTTGGTTGGGCTTGTTGTCATATATATATATATATATATATATATATATATATATATATATATATATATATATAGAGAGAGAGAGAGAGAGAGAGAGGGAGAGATACTGGGATGGGGGCGGGTTCTGGGTCGCGTGGGAGGAGTTGGTTGTGAGGGGTGGTAGTTTGTTAGCTTTAGGTGTTAAGTTTTGTTAGTTAGTTAGGTTTTATTTTATTTTTTATTAATAACAATCATTATCATCATTATTATTATTATTATTATTATTATTACTACTACTATTATTGTTATTATCAATATTATTATTATTATTGTTATTACTATTATTATTATTATTATTATTATTATTATTAATAATCTTATATTTATTAACATATACATATATAGATGAGGTTAAAATCCCAAAAATATTATTTGTATACAAAATAAATTCTACAAAATTACTTTATGAAGCTTTATTAAAATACTACACTCAAAATATTTTATAAAAATATTTTATATTTTATAATTAATAATTAGATATTTATCTAGTTATAAATCAAATAATTGTATTATCCAATTAACTTAGTAATTAGCTAAATGGTTATCCACAAAATAGGTTAATAGTAAATAATATGCACATCCATAAAAAGAAAAAATGTCTAACGTGGCACGGAGAATTATGGGCTACTAATTATAAGAAGTTGGAATAGAAAATAACCATAAATAAATTATATATACAAGATATCTAAATATTTAATAACTAATCTATGGTCGTTACACTAATGTCATACTAATGCTAAGGGGTCAAATTCTTGTGCCACGAAAAGATCCTACATGTAGTGTCTCTTGTGTAGGCTACTTTCTATGAAGGAGATACAGATTTTGGGACCATCCTACATTATTAATGTCTAAACCACGGTGAAGTATCCTAATATAATTATTAGGTTTTATTTGGTTTAAAAATAATCAAAAATAAATACAAGGAATACAAAATACACACAAGATACCTATTTTTGGGTCAGGGGGTTTACACAACTATCATCAACTTACCATTTCTAATTGCTGCTACTGCTCAGTTATACCCAAGGCTGGGTACACTGCAGCTTACCTGATACACCTATCCCCCATCTCGATCCCAGATAGACACAGTATACTGAGTTGCTGCCTACCCTGCAGCTAAGGTTTATACTGCAACTTAATATTGCAGTTACTACTAGGTCTGAAACAGACCTGAAATCCTCATTGCTCCCTTGCTCCTTCACTTCACATTGCTCAACTTATTCCCCCATCTAATGTCGCGCCCCGATCCCGTAGGGGCCGATCCCGTAGGGCCGATCGTCCTCGCTTGGTCCCTACGGAACCGTTCGTCCTCGCTTGGGCGCGATGTGGTGCAAGCCTAAGTTGCACTTGCACCAGTGTCACGCCCTAGTCCCAAAATACGTAGGACTAGGATATGTAACCGTGCCAGCCGCCCGTATATATGGCAACTCCAATATATGGAAACCACATATACGTGCGTACGCTGTATAATGAACAATAATTCACCAGTGGTATAATTAATCATAAGTCACAGGGTAATATCTAAATCTCATCCACAGAATCAAATATGAATAAACAATAACCATGTAACTAGATCTCAATGATAAGTATCTAAAGAATGACAGTCGGATGGAAACAAATCTACTGCCGAAATAGAATATAAAAATGAACCAGATACACACCATATAAGGACAATATCTGACAATCACGAGGCTCGAAGAGAAGACCTCCTCGGAATATATGTAACCTGTCCGGATCTGTGCTCCTGTGAATACTCAAGAACATACACACCTGGCAGGGAACCAGGTCCTCAGAGGGACATAGCAAGATACATAAAAATGACATGCCATAATGTAAATACTGAATAAATAAATGGGGTGTGCTATCCATCTAAGTGGATGCAATTTAAAGACCTTGTAGTACGCATGGGAATGTGTGGCTAGACATATGCTGACGTAATTCACCAATCGTCGGGACTGGCTAGTATATGTGTCATATGCCCCCGACTCAGGGAACTCTGCAATCGTCCATCTCCGAGGAGCATGGATCGAAGGATAAAGACTCAATGAAGGGGGTGTCCCATACGCCTACTAGATGTCTTCTCCGCCCAATATAGATGTACAAGTCGTGAAAACGACGTGGACACCTCCTACTATGATGCAAGTCTCAATAAAATAACCAACTGAGCTAAATACCGCTACACGTGTTGCTCACACTGATGGCCAGTCGCGCATGAGGCACGCGTCCCTACATGTACTCACTCTGTGACGTGTAATGATACGTGTCAAGGCCTGAGAAGTTATATCAATAACTTCACAACTTTAGGTGGGTCTACTAGACACTAGGTCAGACACAAGTCCTAACGTCAACGCCTTCGTTGACTGCACCCGAGTTTTCTCGGACGCGCACATTTATATAATAAATAAACATATAACTATCAATAACTGAATTTAAACAGTACAACAAGGCAAGGTATACTTGCCTGGCGGGAGAGCTGCAAATATAATGTCCAGATGTCAAATACCAAGTGTCAGAAACTATGTCCTCAGGATAAATGTCTCCGGATGCTGAAATAAACATCACTAACAGTCTCAGAAAATATCAAATTGCTAGAAACGCATGTCCTTAAGTCCAATTTGGACACAGGGGCAAAAATGACAGTTTTCGGTCAAAGTGGGGTCCACATGTGGGCCACTTTGCACCAAAAAACGTGTCAGGGTCAAAGATCTCCAAATTCGCCAAACTTAGTGTCCACAAGTCCAGAACGTCGATACGAACCCAACGGAACTTCCAGAATTGGATTCCGGTGAGCCGGTCACAAAATCACCCGTCAAGTGGAGCCGGTGGGGCCCACGATACGGGATTTTGTCAACGTTCTCAGAATCGAACCAAACTTGGCTCACAGGACCAGCGTATTGCTATGAGTCCGATGGCGCAAGTTTTGTCTCGATCCGACGTGTGTACACAAAGTTGCAGCGTATTCCAGAACTGACGGATACGGGGCGGTGTCGGCGGATACGCGTTGATTCCGGTGTGCACGCACATCCAAATCAACTTCTCCGAATTCCTACACGTCCGTATCAACGTCACACACGTTTCGGTAAAGACCGCGTGCGACCAAGTTGTCCCGTTTGGTGGGGCGTACCCAATTCCGGGGTAAATCGGGTCGTTGTTTTTTCTGTTTTTGGATCGCGTGCCGCGATCGCCACAGGACGCGATGCTCCGAGCGGGTTGCACGGGCACCGAGGTGGTTACATAGTCTACACGACGCAACTGACAGAATTGAAATCGAAATTACGAGTAGAGAGATAATTATACCTGAACAGGGCTCCGAGAAGTCTAAATTTTACGTGTCCGAGAGTTCTTGACACGAGCTGTGTCCGTGTCGACACGACACAGCGGGTCGTGTCCGGTGCTGCTCACCCTAGGGTTAGGGTTTGGGGCTGCTGCTCGAGCTACGGCGGCCGGAGGCACTGGCCAGAGGCGGCCTGGGGGAGCGCGGCCGGCGCTGGCACGGCGGCCGGAGGAGCTCGGGGTCGGATTCTGGGTTGCTGCGGCTAGGAAGAAGAGGAGGAAGGAGGAGGAGAAACCGGCGGCCAGCGGGAGAGGGAGAGGGGACGGCGCCGGCGAGGCTGGCGGAGGTGGCCGCCGCGGGGGAGGGGAGTGGCTGGAAGGAAGAGAGGGAAGGAAGAGCTAGGGAGAGAGAGAGCGGGGAGGAGAGAGAGCCAGGGAGGGGAGACTCCGGCGGGCGGCTCGCGGGGCAGCTCGCCGCCGCCGGCCGGGGGGGTGCGTCGCCGCCGGCCAGGGGGGGTCGGTCGGCTGCGGCTGGGGATTGGGTTTTTTTTTCTTTTTCTTTTTTTTCTTTTATTTCTTTTCTTTTCTTTTTCATTTATAAAGAAATTTATTAATATTTTAAGTAAATATCCCAAGATATTTTACAGGATATTTGTAGGATATTTTCGAAATATTTTTGGGATCTTTTCGGGTGGGTCCCGCGTCCAGATGGACGGCGCAGGTTCACCGGCCAATGAGGGGGTGACACCTCGCACTGCAATTTGCAGAAAAGTCCCTGTAGTTTCATAAATTGTAGAATTGTTCTATTTTTGGGAAATTGCACAATTACGAAATTGTCTGGAAAAACACCCGATTCCTGAAAATTCTAAAATTCACAAAATTAAGGAAAATTGCTATGTGAGGGTCCCGAGGGGGTGGGGGTGAGTCTGGGCAGGGACTGGGTCTGGTTTCTGGGTGATACAGGTCATCGTATTTATTAATAAATAAATACTGCGCACGGTGTTCTCTAATTATTTAGAGGCAGGTAGGGTCATAATTTTTCTACGGTGTCAATACACTAAATGGAGTATACTCAGTGTAGAAAATTATCGTATTTTTGTTTGGGTAAAACAGGTGCATGTTGAGCCTCAAATCTCTAGGGGTACAGAGAGGGATAAAGAGCAGGAAATTAAATAGGAAATAATTACGGACTTTTGTAACGATATTTGTGCATCTCAAACGAGGCTCATTTTAGCACATTTGTGAGTTGTACAAAGTTCAGGAAAATAGTCTAGCATGTCTATGACAGGTATGTGAACTTTATTTGGGAATAACAGTCAGGATAAAGCTCCAAATAATTCGGTGAATGACAGGTGCACAAGTCAACAGGATATGTAGGCAAAATAAATTAAAATATTGCCATAAATCCTAAATGGCTAAAATAATTCTAAAATACTGAAATCTGGTCGAGGGGGTTTACAATCTACCCAACTTATAAAAATTTTGTACTCGAAATTAAAACTAAACCGGGGTAGAAGTCAAAGATGGCAATAGATATAATTTCACAAAGTAATTTATATCTTGGTTTACGAATAGGTTCGAAAAACGTTTACGCATGTCGTCCACATGCTTCCAAGTAGATTCTCCTGGCGCGCCATGCTTCTATGTCACGCGGACCAAGGGAATAGACTGATTTCTCAATACTTTTCCTCGATGATCAAGGATTTCCACGGATTACTCTTGATACGACAAGCTCGGCCTAATGGCGATCTACGAATGGTTGAGAACCTAACTGCTGTCTGTCACATATCGCCTGAGTTGCGATACGTGGAATACAGCAAGTACTCCCTCCAGTGACGGTGGTAGCGCAAATTGATATGTCACTACTCCCACTCTTTCTAGCATGTCAATGGTCCAACATACCTTGGACTCAACTTGCTGCGTCCTCCGAATCGAATGGTGCCTCTAGTAGGTGATATTCTCAAGAAGACATGATCATCCTTTTTGAATTCCAAGGGACGATGATGACGATTGTCCACTATTTCTGTCTGTCTTGCGCTGCGTGCAAGTGTCCTTGTATTACTTAACTGCCTTTACTGCGTTGACTACCAACTCTGGTCACGTGAATCCTTGACAGGTACTATGCTGACTGGTATGCCATATAATCTTACGATTTGTCTCACATAAGTAATGTCTTCCTAGCTTCAGAGTAATTACGACGGTTGCAAGTTCCAAATTCTTTTCATGTACTCATAATTGTCTAGATGCATATGCCATTACCTTGCCATCCTGTATTAATACGCATCCCAAACTTTTTCCTGATGCGTCTGTAGATCACAACCGCCTGATCCGGATGGAATAGTCAATACTGGTGTTGTGGTCAGTCGCTTCTTCAACTCCTCGAAAGCGGCTTGACACTCGTTGGTCCATAGGAATTCTTAATCCTAAAAGTCAACCTAGTCATAGGTGCTGCTATCCATTTCAGGAGTCAGTCAATTATTCATCCGGGTTGAATCCATTTAGTCTCCTGATAGCAAAATGATACTTTCTTCATCGTAATACTTGGGTTCTAAACTTGACCCAAGTTACGAGGCAAAAATTGAAAATCTCATGCTGCCATAGTGATGCACGTATCAGGTACATAATAAAACGTTAGGTAGGTAGCGAAGGTCATTCTAAAAATAGTACAATTTTAAACTGTAATCTAATCTAATAATAGGGTTTGGTAATTACCCAAGAAACAAACAGAAATGGCTACAGAAACAATACACTTTTGTACTTATACTAAGCACGAAGTTTCGCCTTTCCGAAATAAGGGAAGACGGAAAATAGTAGTCAAGAGTTCAAGGGGAAGGTAATAGATTAGAAGTGTGGGGATTAAGGCGTTCAAAGAATTCAAAGGAGAATTGTCAAAACAGTTGTGGATTAAAATATTATTTTTGGTAATTCCTATTCATATGCTCGTATCAGTACAGTTATGTAACTGATACGATATACTTAGACATATCTAGAGGGCAAGTACATCTGTCTAGTAATTACGATATATCTCAATCCACGTAAAGTAGTTATGCGAAGGGCGAATCAAAATGCACTAAGGTTGATCAGACCGTAATACACTGATTCTGAATAGACAATTGTATTAGTGGAGTGGATCAGGCCCCAATAACACATGTGTCATGAACAAGCTCGAAAAAGAATAAGCTTGCAAAACTAGGCTATAATAGCATCATAAGTCAAGGTAAGACAGCAATTTTAAGTATGCTAGATTATGATGAGAGAAATTACAACATAATTCACAATCACAAAAAGATAAGACTCTACAATCTCTACAGTTATTATTCTAACTCCTTGTCTAAGTCGCTAGTTGACCTAAAAGAAGTATGGCCTTCTAAGTTCTACAATCTTAATATACACTATAGGTTGTTCGCCTAAAACAGAGATTTCAAGAAAGTCCGCGTAAAGTAGGGGTTCGAGGTTGTCTGCGTAAAGCAGAGATAAAATAATTTGGCGTAACGCATGGTTTCAGAGCTATCCGCGTAATACAGAGAAGCGTAAAGTAGAGCTTCAGAGCTATCCGCGTAAAAAGTCTGTGCTTAACAGTCTGCACGAAAGTCTGGGTGAAAGTCTGAGCGTAAAAATTTTGTGCTAAAATCTGCGCAAAAATATCTCCTGCGTAAAGTCTAACATTCGTTGCAGCGTAAAGTTGTACGAGTAACTCATGAGTTTGTCAGTCAACTTTTTGTGAATCCTGACATCTGACAAAAGTAATTGTACAACGATCGAGTGGTCGGTTGTGATGATGAATTTGCACGAGGACCCAGGTTGTCGTCTAGTGACTTTATGGATACTAGTCATATACGCTCGAGGTGAGACAAAACCAGATGTCCTGTCAGAAAGCTGTTTCTCTTTTGCACAGGGCTCGAGGCGTATCTCTGCGCAGGATTTGGTCGAGTCTGGGAAAAGCTAAGGCTGTAACAAATACGCTAACATCCTATTCTTATGTTACGCCTAAACAGGTTATTCTACGCTGGTTATCTATTTATTCAGGAATCTTCAAGTTTACGCAGGGCAGTTACCTACGTGGCTTTTAGGACGTGGGATAAAGAAGACTAAGGAATCGTGGGTAGCAGTTGTTATAACTGCAGCGTAAGGAGACAATCTCCTGCATAATTTGGTTTTTTACGCCAACTAGGCAGTCGTTTGGTTCTTATGCTAACAACGGTCAAATGGGTTTTACGCCAACAAGGGTAAAGAGTTTCTGGCGTAACATTCTGGTTTATCTAAACATAGGATGAGGTTTTTAGTCTTAGGATTCAGCCTTGGATTTCTATTGGTTCCTTAAGACTAGGGTCACACTATGGTTAATTCTCTAATTAATCCTAGTAGTGTTTATACTACTCTCAAGTCATACAAAAATACGTCCAGAGATAATGGTAAGTTAATCTATAGGTAGTGATGCTAGGGTTCACTAGGTAGTATGGAAGATTAGGGTTCATGGGTATCCTAAACTTAGGGATGTGTTTAAGCCCTAGTTGTGTTCTTAATAGGAATACTACTCTAATTATCATCCTATCAACAATGATTCCTATATTCTAGCAAGGGCTATACTTTAAGGAATTATCAGGGAAGCACAGGATTCAAGCAAGATGCAATTATGTAAGTAGGACAGACTGGAAGAAAGATAAGTCATAGTAAATTATGGATGAGATTCTATGCACTAATCCTAGGTGCAGGCTTGCTCGGTACAGTAACGTAACCGAGACAATATGCTCTGAGACGCAGGCTTGCTCGGTACAGTAACGTAACCGAGACAATATGCTCTCGACCTGCATGGGCCACCACTAAAAACACTGTCACGCCCCAGTCCCAAAATACGTAGGACTAGGATACGTAACCGTGCCAGCCGCCCGTATATATGGCAACTCCAATATATGGAAACCACATATACGTGCGTACGCTGTATAATGAACAATAATTCACCAGTGGTATAATTAATCATAAGTCACAGGGTAATATCTAAATCTCATCCACAGAATCAAATATGAATAAACAATAATCATGTAACTAGATCTCAATGATAAGTATCTAAAGAATGACAGTCGGATGGAAACAAATCTACTGCCGAAATAGAATATAAAAATGAACCAGATACACACCATATAAGGACAATATCTGACAATCACGAGGCTCGAAGAGAAGACCTCCTCGGAATATATGTAACCTGTCCGGATCTGTGCTCCTATGAATACTCAAGAATATACACACCTGGCAGGGAACCAGGTCCTCAGAGGGACATAGCAAGATACATAAAAATGACATGCCATAATGTAAATACTGAATAAATAAATGGGGTGTGCTATCCATCTAAGTGAATGCAATTTAAAGACCTTGTAGTACGCATGGAAATGTGTGGCTAGACATATGCTGACGTAATTCACCAATCGTCGGGACTGGCTAGTATATGTGTCATATGCCCCCGACTCAGGGAACTCTGCAATCGTCCATCTCCGAGGAGCATGGATCGAAGGATAAAGACTCAATGAAGGGGGTGTCCCATACGCCTACTAGATGTCTTCCCCGCCCAATATAGATGTACAAGTCGTGAAAACGACGTGGACACCTCCTACTATGATGCAAGTCTCAATAAAATAACCAACTGAGCTAAATACCGCTACACGTGTTGCTCACACTGATGGCCAGTCGCACATGAGGCACGCGTCCCTACATGTACTCACTCTGTGACGTGTAATGATACGTGTCAAGGCCTGAGAAGTTATATCAATAACTTCACAACTTTAGGTGGGTCTACTAGACACTAGGTCAGACACAAGTCATAACGTCAACGCCTTCGTTGACTGCACCCGAGTTTTTTCGGACGCGCACATTTATATAATAAATAAACATGTAACTATCAATAACTGAATTTAAACAGTACAACAAGGCAAGGTATACTTGCTTGGCGGGAGAGCTGCAAATATAATGTCCAGTTGTCAAATACCAAGTGTCAGAAACTATGTCCTCAGGATAAATGTCTCCGGATGCTGAAATAAACATCACTAACAGTCTCAGAAAATATCAAATAGCTAGAAACGCCTGTCCTTAAGTCCAATTTGGACACAGGGGCAAAAATGACAGTTTTCGGTCAAAGCGGGGTCCACATGTGGGCCACTTTGCACCGAAAAACGTGTCAGGGTCAAAGGTCTCCAAATTTGCCAAACTTAGTGTCCACAAGTCCAGAACGTCGATACGAACCCAACGGAACTTCCAGAATTGGATTCCGGTGAGCCGGTCACAAAATCACCCGTCAAGTGGAGCCGGTGGGGCCCACGATACGGGATTTTGTCAACGTTCTCAGAATTGAACCAAACTTGGCTCACAGGACCAGCGTATTGCTACGAGTCCGATGGCGCAAGTTTCGTCTCGATCCGACGTGTATACACAAAGTTGCAGCGTGTTCCAGAACTGACGGATACGGGGCGGTGTCGGCGGATACGCGTTGATTCCGGTGTGCACGCACATCCAAATCATCTTCTCCGAATTCCTACACATCCGTATCAACGTCGCGCACGTTTCGGTAAAGACCGCGTGCGACCAAGTCATCCCGTTTGGCGGGGCGTACCCAGTTCCGGGGTGAATCGGGTCATTGTTTTTCCTGTTTTTGGATCGCGTGCCGCGATCGCCACAGGACGCGATGCTCCGAGCGGGTTGCACGGGCACCGAGGTGGTTACATAGTCTACACGACGCAACTGACAGAATTAAAATCAAAATTACGAGTAGAGAGATAATTATACATGAACAGGGCTCCGAGAAGTCTAAATTTCACGTGTCCGAGAGTTCTTGACACGAGCTGTGTCCGTGTCGACACGACACAGCGGGTCGTGTCCGGTGCTGCTCACCCTAGGGTTAGGGTTTGGGGCTGCTGCTCGAGCTACGGCGGCCGGAGGCACTGGCCGGAGGCGGCCTGGGGGAGCGCGGCCGGCGCTGGCACGGCTGCCGGAGGAGCTCGGGGTCGGATTCTGGGTTGCTGCGGCTAGGAAGAAGAGGAGGAAGGAGGAGGAGAAACCGGCGGCCAGCGGGAGAGGGAGAGGGGACGGCGCCGGCGAGGCTGGCGGAGGCGGCCGCCGCGGGGGAAGGGAGTGGCTGGGAGGAAGAGAGGGAAGGAAGAGCTAGGGAGAGAGAGAGCGGGGAGGAGAGAGAGCCAGGGAGGGGAGACTCCGACGGGCGGCTCGCGGGGCAGCTCGCCGCCGGCGGCCGGGGGGGTGCGTCGCCGCCGGCCAGGGGGGGGTCGGTCGGCTGCGGCTGGGGATTGGGTTTTATTTTATTTTTCTTTATTTTTCTTTTATTTCTTTTCTTTTCTTTTTCATTTATAAAGAAATTTATTAATATTTTAAGTAAATATCCCGAGATATTTTACAGGATATTTGTAGGATATTTTCGGGATATTTTCGGGATATTTTCGGGTGGGTCCCGCGTCCAGATGGACGGCGCAGGTTCACCGGCCAATGAGGGGGTGACACCTCGCACTGCAATTTACAGAAAAGTCCCTGTAGTTTCATAAATTGCAGAATTGTTCTATTTTTGGGAAATTGCACAATTACGAAATTGTCTGGAAAAACACCCGATTCCTGAAAATTCTAAAATTCACAGAATTAAGGGAAATTGCTATGTGAGGGTCCCGAGGGGGTGGGGGTGAGTCTGGGCAGGGACTGGGTCTGGTTTCTGGGTGATACAGGTCATCGTATTTATTAATAAATAAATACTGCGCACGGTGTTCTCTAATTATTTAGAGGCAGGTAGGGTCATAATTTTTCTACGGTGTCAATACACTAAATGGAGTATACTCAGTGTAGAAAATTATCGTATTTTTGTTTGGGCAAAAAAGGTGCATGTTGAGCCTCAAATCTCTAGGGGTACAGAGAGTGGTAAAGAGCAGGAAATTAAATAGGAAATAATTACGGACTTTTGTAACGATATTTGTGCGTCTCAAACGAGGCTCATTTTAGCACATCTGTGAGTTGCACAAAGTTCAGGAAAATAGTCTAGCATGTCTATGACAGGTATGTGAACTTTATTTGGGAATAACAGTCAGGGTAAAGCTCCAGATAATTCGGTGAATGACAGGTGCACAAGTCAACAGGATATGTAGGCAAAATAAATTAAAATATTGCCATAAATCCTAAATGGCTAAAAATAATTCTAAAATACTGAAATCTGGTCGAGGGGGTTTACAACCAGGCAACGTACCTGCACAAGACAAGTTAGACAAAATATACATATATAGGCACAGAGTAAAAATGCAGAGAACCAAAGTTGAACACATTTGATAGCACACAAAATACTTTCTTTTTATTGAATACCGAAGATTTGGATTACAAAATGCTTGCTTGGCTGAGTTACAAAATATGCCTTAGAAGGCTTACAACTCTTTTTACATTCCCAAAACTAGCCACAACGCCCATTACATTATGCCCTTGTAGTAGGACCAAAATAACCAAAACATCTAGCAGAAGGAGAGTAGCCCACTGGAGAGGTAAGCAGCGAAGGAAGCAGCACGAACACAGTCCTAAGGAAGGGTGCGCACACGCTGATTCAGGTTCAGGATGCTTGCCAAACTCTCGCTCCCAGCACCTGGATATTTGCCCATAAACGTGGGTCAGTACTACCACATGTACTGGTGAGCGACTGTGGCCAAACTCACCTTAGAAATCCACACTAAGTAAGCATATGAAGCTAGCATTATTAGGTGATCTTTCTCGTTGTCTAGTTTCTTTTTAGCAATTCATGTAAGAAAACATAGACGATATAGCATATGCATATTGATAATTCTTACCCACGACCGAGCGGTTATCCCTGCAGCAGACACACAAGTTAGCCACAATTTGCATATGAATAAACTTATGTATCAATCTTTGGTGTCACAATAATGATAGGTATGCAAGAAGGTAAACCTAGCATGCGCCCTATCTATATGACGGTCCATGAGTTTCCCCATTATTGGACAACAACACCCCCCTAGATCCCGTAGGAACGGAACATCAGGGTGCTCTCAACAATCCCTTCCGGACCGACCGATTCCCAGTGCCCCAGAAACCGATCGAGAGACTATTACCTTGTGCACAAGTTGTCCGAGACCTATGCATGGCAAGAAACATTTATAAATCACACTCTTAGGATGAACAACTTTAACAAGCATATAAAAATCTAATAGCCACGCCCCCCTAGATCCCGTAGGACCGGAACATCAGGGCGGACCACTAGACTATACTCATTCATTCTTTTACACATGACACAAACACTAACCATGAAGGTTTTATGCACGATATAGTGATGCAACAAGTGAGTAAGGGGCAACATTCAATAGAAGTAAGGCAGAACTCTATTTAGTAGCAAACAGTTCATTTCTTTAGCTTATCTTTTTAGTGAGGCAACATTTAGTGAACTAGAGATTCTTTTCATTAGGCATGTGAACTGAAAGATTCATCGAAGGGCCTAAGCCACTCACCGAATGAATCGAACGAGAGGATGGGGAAGCCTAAGCGACGTTCACTCTTTGGTTATGCGTCCTGAAAATGCAACAATACTTGATTAGCATACTTCGATCTCTTTCCCTTACGATTCGAAAAGAAAGCGCAAGCGAGAAAGCGAAATCATGAAAACCAAGTCATCGAAAGCAACTCAAAACATAAAGCAACACAAAACCAAGAAGCAAAGCAAACAACGAAAACTCTTGGACTTATTTCAATAGAAGTCGTTCCATTAATTGGAATATTTCATTGCACTTCGTCCGTGTTGATTTGGCGGTAAGGTTTCCCCGAGACTCGATTCTCAACCGAGTCGAAGCAGCGTAGTGTTCCATAAGTAACCGTTCGGAGCGGGGCGTTACATATAATACTACTGTTGCTACTGCCTTTGATTTTAACTCTCACTAACAACAACCAACATACCACACACACACAACACACACTCAACTAGTACATAGTCACACTCTCATAGATGCATATACACACTCAACTAGTGTCTCATGTGTAGGCTACTTTCTATGAAGGGAGATACAGATTTTGGGGCCATCTTACATTATTAATGTCCAAACCACGTTGAAGTATCCTAATATAATTATTGGATTTTATTTTATTTAAAAATAATCAAAAATAAATACAGGGAATACAAAATACACACAAGATACCTATTTTGGGTCAGGGGATTTATACAACTATCATCAACTTACCCTTTCTAATTGCTGCTACTGCTCAGTTGTACCCAAGGCTGGGTACACTGTAACTTACCTGATATATATATAAAAGACACACACACCATATACCTATATACATGTGCACTATTGTCAATTAATCGAACATGTAGAGTGTATAGTTGAGAATCTCATGATACGTATCCAAATGAAAGGCCAAACCCAAATTCTCCATAATTATTCATGTATACAACCCAATATCATCACAATACGACTAAAGCCAATAATTACAAAGAAAATTGAGAAGAAATTATACTAATCATGCATAACATCCAATTTGGACCCCCCGTATCACGAAGTATCAAACCGTATCGTGCTACGACCTACTAGTATCCAATTGTGAACACGTACCTAGTCTCACAATCCCGATCTAAGTCTAATTAGATCTAATAGGTCTCATGACACACACTTGATGTGTCAATTTCGTAATTTTTCCTATTTGGACACAAATTACCATGTAACTTTCACAATACAAGTCATATGGACCCAATTCTTGATCCTATGGGTAGCCCTAAACCAAGGGGTGATTCCTAATGGTTAAATGCATGATTTGGAACTCAATTTAGAGATGAATTCAGATCTATACCTATTGGGAGATGGATTCCCAATGACAAGTGCAATGGACACGATCCGAACACGATCTCTCCACCAAGCTCCTCCTTGTGCTCCTTGCTTCTCCAAGCTCCAAATGCTTCTTCTAATGAATGGGAATGAGAGGGAATGAATGAATTTGGGTTGAATTGATGAAGAAAAATAAGTGAATTGGGGATCTATGAATTGGGGATCAAAATGAAATGCAAATGATGAGAGAGAGAGAGAGAGAGAAGAGAGAGAGAGAGAGGCTTTTATCATGGCCGGCCCCTTCCGACTTCTCCAAGTCATGTGCATAGTCCAAATTATCCCTCTCCATCCAATTATGAGTATGATTAAGGATGGACAAATTTGGAAGGTCTCTAATTAAGTCAAATTAAGTATAAACCTCCTAATGAATTAGTGAAAATGGGCTATTGGACTTGGGTCCATGTTTAGCTCACTAATTGTCATTACAAGTCTAATTGGTTCATCAATGTCAAGTCTAACTATTGGGCTAGCCTCCTAACTATAAATAAATAATACAAGTCATAATTAATTATATAGCATACTAATAAATAAATAATTAGTACAAGCATCAATTAAATATTTATAGCACACTAATATTAATATTTATTCCTAAAAATAAATACCTATGTCAAATTACCAAACTATCCCTAGTTGAAAAAAGTGAGGGTGACAGGGAGGGAGGAGAGAGGAGGGAGAAGGGGGCCAGGGGTATTTTGGTCAGAAAAATTTAGTCAAACGTATTGACCATCGGTCAGTGATAATTTTCGTTAAAAGTTGGACGGAGTTCGTACATTATGGTAAAGAACTGGAGTGCATTTTGAATATGCATAAATAATGTAGGATGCGACTCAAATTTTCTAAAAAAAAACCAATATCATGATTCGGTGTGGGACCCATCGATTTGAACAGTTCAGGGCCAGCCCCGACCCCTCATTTCTACCGGCTGTTGATAAGGGCACAACAAAATTCACTCAGGGCTAGCCCAGTATTGGGGCTAGCCCAGTTATGAAGAAATTTTACTCATGTTAGCCCAAATTTTACTCAGGCTAGCCCAAACTCTCCACCTCCCTCCTCCTGTCCTCCACCGCCGTCCCACCGCGTGAGCGCTCCGCCTCCGCCTCCTCCCCCATCCTCCACCGCCGCCTCCGCCTCCTCTCCCGCCTCCTTTCCCTCCCGCTCCTCCGCCTCGTCCCCCCTTTTGGCCTCCGCGCAGGATCCACCACCCGAACCCAACCCCCATCTCCCTCTACTCCCGTCCCACCCTTGTCCAGCTCAAGCTCGACTACCTCGGTACCCTTGACGTCCGCCGCTCCTCCCTCCCCTCCTTCCTCCGCCGCTACCCCCAGGTCCTCCACTCCAGCATCGTGGAGGACTGTAAAAAAATCAGGACTGTACTGTCAAAATTTTGACAGTCCTTCGAAGGACTGTCAAAATTTGGACAGTCCTAAAAATAAAAAATCAACATATATTTTTACCTTCAAATACAATGTAGTCTTTAGTGTGGAGATGTGCAAGCAAAATGGGGTTCACTAACTTATAGATACGTTCGTACAAGTCATGGACGGATGCACTATTGGAAGAACTGTCAAAATTTTGACAGTCCAAAAAATTCAATATATATTTTTAGGACTGTCAAACTTTTGACAGTCCTGATTATAAAAAAATCAAGAATGGACAGTCCTGAATAAATTTTGAAAATGATAAACTTATAATTATCAATAATAAAATTTGGACAACAATGAGTGTATTTGGTAGTGCCCTTATCGGAAGCCTTTCCACCGGGCCAACTTGTCTGATCCTGACATCAATCAGAAAAACAAGCCGAAGGTCAAGATCGTCCGGTAAAGGCCACGCTGTTCGAGCAGAACAGCGGATCGGATTGCTACGCGGTCCTATCATGTTAGTACAACGAACTAAATCCTCTCTCTCCTCTCGATTATAATCTCTTCTTCTTGTCTCCCTCTATAAAGAGACGGAAATTTCCCATTTCTGGAAGATTTGGGGTTAGGGTATGGTTTCCATTTCTGGAATCGGAGAAGAGGAGGGGGAGCTACGAGGCCTCTCTTGTTCTGGCAAAGGATCGGCTTCATCGACTTCTGATAGGTACAATTCTCTCTCTCGGGAATCTATGTTCTGACACGGACACGAAGCGACACGAACAAGACTCCTTAGCTTCAGATCTACTCTAGTGTTAGCTTGTTTATGCTGAATGTTGTGTTTTTTGCGAATTTTGTTGGGTTTATATGATGATATGGCTGGGAATTCTTGGGGGAGTCTGAGTTGTTGGATGTTTGCGGTTGTTCTTAGTGGTCAAAAACGATGCTATTATGTGAGTGAATCATAGAGAAAAGAGAGGAATCTGAATTTCTTGATTCAGTTACCTACGACAGTGGTCTTGAGTGGGAAGAGTGGATCTTGAAGAGGAATCTCATCCAGTTTCTTGATTTAGTTGTAAAAATGATGCTATTATGCGAGTGAATCATAGTGAAAAAGAGGAATCTGAATTTCTTGATTCAGTTTTCTACGAAAAGTGAAGTGGTCTTGAGTTCTTGATTTAGTGGTCAAAATGATGCAATTATGTGAGTGAATCATACTGAAAAGAGAGGAATCTGAATTTCTTGATTCAGTTTTCTACGAGAGTGATTTTGACTGGAAGAATGGATCTTGAAGAAGAATCTGATCTAATTTCTTGATTTAGTGGTCAGAATAATGCAATTATGTGAGTGAATCATAGCGAAAAGAGAATCTGAATTTATTGATTCAGTTTTCCACGAAAGTTGTCTTCAGAAGAGTGGATCTTGAAGAGGAATATCATCTAATTTCTTGATTTAGTAGTAAAAATGATGCTATTATGTGAGTGAATCATAGCGAAAAGAGAGGAATCTGAATTTCTTGATTCAGTTTTCCACAAAAGTTGTCTTCACTGGGAAGAGTGGATCTTGAAGAGGAGTCTCCTCTAATTTCTTGATTTAGTGGTTAAAATGATTCTATTATGGAGGACTTTTTTTGACCGGTAGGATACTGCTGTGGATTCTTCATATTTTGTGGATTTTTGGATTGGAATACTGGTTTTAGAATACAAAATCCTTATAAGATGTAGTTTAATTTTTTTTCCCTTTAAAACATGAGTTTTGAGAATTTTACCAAATAAGGTAACTTCCACAGTCGTGTTATTTAAACTAGAGAATGCGACTCCACATGTCAACACAAAGTAAACCCACGTTTTGAATCTACCATACTTTGAAAACCACGCAACAATATTTTCAAATACCATATTTTAATTTGCCATGGATTGGAAATTGGATAACTGTCATTTCGAGTCTTGTTAAGAACTTCTACAAATGTAGTTATTGACTTAATTTGGACAAACTCTGCAACTTCAGTGACGATTGTAGTAGTTGGTTACTTGGTTTGAATTTGGAAGACCAAGTTACCTAGTTATGGGTCGAGTTTCCACCAGACTCGCTATATTTTGATGTTTCAACTTTCAAGTGTGTTCCTTTTAGTTTTTCCAGATAAAGTAGAGGAGCATTATAAAACTTAGGTGTAGGTCAAAGTTGGATTTTTCTGGCAATGCAAACTTCCAAAACTAAGAAATAGTAATAGCTGCTACAATTTGATTAAAACAAATTCTCTTTAGACTATTTTTGATCTAAAATGGAATCAAGAGTGACCAAAGTGGCATCTTCTACTGTAGTATACATTGTACATTTGAGAGATTTGGAGTTTTTAGAGTTCTTCCCCTGAGTTTTCGATTGTCAAATGTGTCCAGTGTCCCTCAAATGTTTTTCCTGATATGGTGTCCGAGCACGCATTATGACACAATATCAATATATGGTATGAAGTTTGGTGTGTCATGGTATTATAATTGATTCTTTTATGTCCATGTTTCCTACATGTGTAGGGAGACACTACCTGCTTTTGAGTCTGTGCTTCCTATTTCTCTTTAACATCCGGCATGCACAGATCACAAATATTTACTTATTTGTTCCTACTTCCTACTACCAGATTAAATAAGAAACTATCCAAAATGGAATCAAGGATGACGAAAGTGGCATCTTCAATAAAGATTTATTGTGTATACGTTGTACATTTCTGAGTTTTTGAGGTTTTAGATTTCTGTCGAGTTTTCGGTTGTCAAATGTCTGGTGTACTTAAATGTGCAAGGATATGACACAATATGAATATACGGACACATCGACATGATACAGAGTTTAACGTGTAACCCAATAAGTAAATATTTGTGATCGGCGCATGTCTTATGTTAATATCTTGATTTCTCATTGACCTGAACTACTAGGCATAACAAATCTTGCTGTGCAGAGACAGGGAAACTGGAATAAGATAGTTCTATAGATGAGATGTTGATTATTACAACCAAAATAGTTGGACTACGTCTACATTTTAGATTGTATAGACAGCTTAATCAGTTTTTAATATTTTTTATTAAGCCATGTAGGTCGACCGAAGGGTCGTTAGGGAGCTAATAGGCAGTGAGGGATTTGTTTCTGTCTTTTGTTGAATCTTTTTCACGGCTCGATATGAGTTCAAAAAAGCAGTAAATGTGAATAACTCGATTGTTGTAAACAAATTTAAAACTAAAATTCCAGTAGAACTAATTTAGAGAATCATAAGATTTCTGCTTCTAGAAACTGATCCATGCAGAATTACCTGCTGGCTGCTCCTAACCTTTTATAAGTTGTATCATGCCAAAGTTTTTAGAAAAATATTCATTTTAAACTTTATTGTATTTTAGGTTTCCTTGATGGAGTGCTCTTGACATGCCATTGATACTAGGCCATAATAGTATGATATGTATTGTTTACTTATATAGCATGAAATGTACAAAGATCATTTTTAGCTCCATACATGATGAGGTAAAGTGCCAAACCATTTGACAGGTAATTGGTGTTCTTGATTTGGATTGATACATCATTGTTGTTCTCAATTTGCAGTCTCTCTTGTAATCTGATTAATCTGGAAAATCATCCGGACGAACAATCATATGAAGTCTGTCTTTGTTTTTGCTTGAACATGGCTGTGCCACTTCTTGGACTATATATCCTTCCTTGAGCAATATCCATATGCCTTTATTACATACCTTAGCCACCTGCTAACATGCATTTAGGAAACTTAAGTGTACCATTATATGGTTGATGGTTCTTATATGCCTAGCTAGACTAAAAGGGATGGATAATGAGTCTCCTTTACACCAAAAGTTTGAGCTTTGCTACAAAATATCATTTTCTTCATGTAGCTGTATTAAGGGCCATCTATTCCGTAACATTAGCAAGTGAGTCATATAGTTCTTTATTGCCTTATTGATGTTGCTTCTAGTGTTGTTAAATGTGCCGCCATGCACGCCTATGCGCCCAAAAGACGAGAGATGATGTTTCACTGCCAAATCTAAAGGCAAGCGGGGTATCTTCTTTAGGCGGCGTCTAGATGAAAAAGACGCCAAAAGCAAGATTAGGCGAATGGGTAATTAGGCGAGCCTAGACACACGCCTAGGTGAGTTGGGTGTTCTATGAAGCTTTTTTGGGCTTTGTTTGGTTTATTTTTTTAAAGTTTTATGGGCTTATTTGCTTTATTAGTTTATAAAGTTGCATGCTTAAGTTTTAAAAGTCCCGATAGTCTTTTTAAGTTTTAGTACTATAACTTACTAAATAAACAAATAAAAAAGAGGGAGGAGAATATCGTGCGACAACGACATATATGAGAGCACCGTCATTCCTTTTGGTTTATATCGTTCTGTGTCCTCCTTCATGTCAGCATGTTTCTTTTCTTTATCTGCAATAGCTTTCTACATTCCTTCATTGATGAGGATCGCCTTAACCCTTCTCCTCCACATCGAGAAGTTAGCCTTACCGTTAAACTTCTCCAACTCGAAGTTGGTGCTATTAACCTTATTATTCGTCATTCCGAAAAATTCTTAAAGAGCTCTACCACGAATTCTTACGAACCAATAATCTCATGAATCACGATCTAAAAAGATAGGGAGGAGACACTGTCATTATCTACCGTTGACCCAGATCGTTGAAACTGAAATCCCTTATGTTTCCTTTGCTTTGATACTAATCCTTATAACCGTGGAATCAAAGAGTTCACCTTACGAGGGCAAATAACAAGCACAAAATCGCATGAAAATAGTAACAAGAACACAAACATGCAATGTTAACGTGGTTCAGCCGAAGCTGGCCTAAGTCCATGGGTCAAGGAGAGAATACTTATTATGGAGAGAGAACATTACAAGAATTCGTAGAAGATACCGAACACACAAACTCTTCCTTACGACATCTCTAATGAGAACTCTTTCCTTCGCCTCTCTTGCTTACTTTATGGCTTTCATGAACAATCTCTAGCAAAACCTCCTTATTAGCTTCAAGCACATCCAAAATTGGTTTAGGACTCACCTAATATCGGGGCTCTTAAAATATTACAATTTTCGGAGCAATCCCAGCCGTCGAAACCACATCAATTAAACAGCCTAATTGGGCTGAATCCGCATGGACCGAAATTACGGTCTCTGCATTTCGTGTGCTCAGGATGGACCAGTATTCGGTGGAATACCGGTACCCTGCAACTGTGCTCTTGATACAGGCCAGGTGCTCTTGCTGATTTGACTCGTTGAGCCCCTTTTTCTGATGGCCGTTTCGATGACTCCTCATGAACTCGAGCCACATATACAACACGTGATAGAGTTAGCTTAGGTTTCTTTTGGATGTAAGGAGTAAGGACATAATCACCAAAAGGCCATTATCACAATTTTTGACTTAAAAGGTGAAGGTTTAAAGTGCAGAGGACTGAAAGGATAGGGTATAAAGTGGAAAAAAAAGGAGAGTTATCTATGAGGTAGATTATGTGCAAACAGGCAGAAAATGAAGCTATCGTACAGTTCTTACTATTTTGGATAAATGAGTGTGGACTGCTCTGTATATTGGAGGAAACTGTTTTTCTTCTCAAATGCTTTTGCCATGGTTTGACAATCAAATAATTATAAGTTGTACAAAATAAATGATTATTCTATCAACTGATCTGTATTTGTAAAATCCATTTAATTACTAATTTGCTACATTTGCATGTAATATGCAGGGTTTAGATAAATTCTTCCTGGAAGTTCTTTCTGGACCGCCCTGTATATTGGAGCATCATTTTTTTCCCCTTAAACCGGGATGAACATTTCCCCCAGAAGTCGTGAAAACAACAATGATACAAAGATTACCTTATCCAACAAGGTCACCAGATTAAATCCAAATGCAGCAGCATTTGTTCCATCTGTCCTCCGATCCACATATGGAAGAAAGAGTGAAGATGCAGGCAGGATGGATAAGAAAGGTGCTTCTGGGAAAACAGTCCTAGATCGTTCAGAGTCTACGGTTTCAAATAATTCCGATGATGAGGCACATCAGTATTGGCGCCATCAGCTTCCTGATGATATTACTCCTGACTTCAATGTCATGGGAGAAGAATTACCTGGACCCCATCAGCTTTCACTTATTGATCTATCAATACATGATGATGTCGAAACATCAAGATTTTCTGCATCAAGATTCAGTGGAACATTCAGTCCAAGGCAACCTAGGTCCCCTCTTAGCACAGTCCGTGCCAATTTGAGCCCAAACTTGCGCTATTTTGGCTCTACCTGTACCGAAGACGAATCATCTACTAATGTAACTTTGGCTGCGAAGTCCTGGGACCAAGTAAGCATAGTTGGTGATTGGCATCTTACTAAAGGTATGGAAGGACATCATTATAATGGAGATTCTAGTTTTGTGAACAATTTGTTAGGAGATCAGGCTGTCATAGAGGAGGCAACCACCAACCCTTTGGTGTTTTTGTCGTCTCGATATCCTGGGTTCTCTGCTGAGAGACTTGCTGATGTGTACTACGCAAATGGATGCAATTTGAACTTGACAATGGAGATGCTTCATCAGCTTGAGGTATGTAGTGTTAGTGTGTATGTCAGTTGTTCTGCTGCTGGTAAAAAAGGTCTTGGGGTGTATATTTCAGGAACAGCTAACTAGGTCATCTTCCTTGCCTCTCTAGAATCTAGATCTTTGAGTCTGAGAAGGTTTGGAGTTAAACTTTCATGGATAAATGAAGCAGGCTGGGTGAGTCTGGGTGTCCTTTATTGTGGGAATATTTATGATCAGCTGGAAGTCGTGGAAACAGTCTCTCCATCTCCATATATATGGGGGTAAGGCTCTACATCTTGACTCTCTCTAGACCTTGCATAAGCGGGAGACTCGTTGCACTGGGACGCTCTTTTTGGAAGTCATAGAAACTTTATTTCCTGTTTGGACATAGCTCATTGACAAAATTCATTAGTCTGGTTGGCAAAAGCAGCTGAACCTTTCTTGTTTGGTTCTTTTGCGGAATGAAATTCATTCTCTGAATTCATCCTACATTCTGAACTGAATATGTTTTCTTAAAGCAGTCAAAAATTCCATATAGGCAATGATGAATAATTTGATTGCACATATTTCCACAACAAGAATAAAATTCCATTGGTAAATCTCCCCTTAGATGTCTACTTCAGCTTTAAGGGTGTGCCTCAGCACGAGTTGTCACTGACTAACAGACTAGTGAGGTGGTGAAATATATCCGACTGTACGAGTGTCATTAACTAGAAAAAGTGGCATTGGTTCATGTTTCATGGTTTAAGAATTTAATCTAAGTTGTGGACATCTCTACTTGTAAAATGGATCCTCCATTGCGGAAAAAATGTTGGGATTTTTGTAGTCTTAAATAACTTTTTCTGAATTTGGCATTTGTTCGAGTGTTATTAATTGTAATGGAAACAGGAAGTTCAGGCTGGTTGGAAGTTTGATCTCAATAGTAAAAGTTAGATAATTCATTTGGTTTGTGTGGGAAAAGTCCTCTTGTACCTTTTTGCTAAAAAAGAAAACGAAGAAGATATGGTTTAGTTTATTTAGTTTGACTTGTAAATATTAGTTAAACTTTGGAGGAGAGTTAGTGAGTCGTTGTCTTAGAGTTCTTTCACTTGCCGTCTCATCTTGCTCTTTGATGCAAAAAAATAGAATCAATGATATTGATCTGGATGGTGTACTGGGAATGCATCTATGGTCGAGTCTGAGACTGGTTTTGATGATTGCATGCATTGGGCTTTATTTTTGCAAATAGTATGTCATAAATGATAAACACTCATAAACCCAAGAGCGACATAACACGCATTAGAAGGTGAGTTTTTCCATCTAACTTAATGTGTGCCAGACTTGTTAGGATAGTTTCCTGTCCTATGTTTCTTTGATTACTAATGACATTTTTACTAAATGGAAAACTGGCCATTTAAATTGTTCTTTGATTGTTAAGACAACCCATATTTCCTCAATTCTTTTCTAAACTATGGCTACCAATGATTAACCTGTGGAACACCCTTCTTAAGAGTTTTTGTTTTGTTGGTGGCTCTGCTTTGTTGGCACCTTTTTTTATGCAACAGAGAAAGCCAGATGAGTTAGTAGGTTACAATTTTGTTTCTGCGGCACTTGGTACTTCAACAACCAATATGAGTTCTCTGCAGTGCACACATGCTGCCTCCACATTAAACCAAGGTTCCTAGTATCGGCTAAAACCAATACATATCGACCTACTATTGGCCAATACTAATACATATCTGCAGAGACTGGTTGATATCGACATTGTGAATCTCTTTTCCGGTCAATTCAACAAAGAAAAAATAACAAGGAAAAGAGCGAAGTCGACAACACAATGATTACTTTTGACTTTCCGAAATGAAGAACTCCAGAACTTTGATCCAAAACCTCCGAAACTGACGAGGAAACCACCAATGTTGCCACTGATAAAATGTGTCCGAAGCCGGTTCTGGTATTGATACTACAAACCTTGAATTAAACAAGGAACAAAAGAAAGATTCAATCATCATCATCATCCGAATTTTCTCCCATCGGAATGGGGTCGCCTAAAAAAAATTTAATATGTATATTTCCTATTTGCAAGTTGCTGTAGATTTTGCCTTGTTGAGTTTCACACCGACTCTTGATAGTATGTTTGATGGGTTAATGATGCCATTATAACATTATTTAATATCAATGGCAGCTTCAAGGGGATGGTGGTTTTGGTCAGAGCACAGAGGTGTTGGATTCTTCAAGACTTACCACACCGGACTTCTCAGTACTTTCTGTGGTAGAGGCTCATAATGGTCTTTCATCATCTAGTACGAATTTTCAACACTCCCATTACATATATATATCTACTCCTAGTGTATCTAAAGGTGTTTCAGATTTTCTTTAAACCTTTAGAAAATTTCGGAATTATGAGAGTAATGGTTCTGCAGATAGTAGTGCTGGCCCAAGTAAAAGTTCCCAACTCTTAGCCAGCTCATTTAACGGTCATGGGAAATTGCTTTGTGGAGACAAATCACCAAGTTTTGGTGCAGCTCGGACAGTTCCTTTTTGGCGTGAGACCGACAATGCAGTGGGTAATACTCTCCTGTTGTTTCCTTGTAATGGTCAATCCTACATTGAATGTGATTTTTGACTAAGATTGACAAGAACTGTTGGTTAAGGAGAGAGATTTTCAGATTCGAGGGAGGAGGCTCGTGGTTATGCCCGTCTTCGAGATGCATGTCTTGAACAGGTAGACAAGCACAGCTTGATTGTTTCCCCATGCATTATGAAGTATCATCACTTATCTATTTTCAGGTAACGTTGCAGTACAGTAAATACTCCACACCAGTTGATTATAGCGGCTGAAAGAAGAACTAATTGCATTAGCATAGTTGTTTTTCATGTAATCACTTCCATTTTATGGGTGAAGAATATTGTTTATTGAGGAATGTAAGTGAGAATGATTTTAGTAAGAGTGAGAATGATACTCTTGATGAAATAGGAAAACAAATTAGATTAATTTATCTTAGAGGAAGCATAAGATCGGTACTAATGGTGGAGGTCGGAAAAAATGTTTTACAATGGTTCATAATTAAGACAAAGATGATAGTATCCTGAAGAACACTTGGACAACAGTTTTAGAAAGAAATTTAATATGCTTTCAGGTTATTATGTGTGTGACATATTGAAGAACCTAAACCAGAAGGTTTCAAAGGGGAACTTAATGTGTTTTTGGGTTGGGGGAGAGAAACTAATGATTTTGTGTATTGGGGGTTTGGCAATTTTCACGCTCTCCTTTGCCACTGCATGACTAGATCACACAGAAAGACAAAAAGACAACAAAAGAAGATGAAAATGGCGGGTTTGGATTTATGTGATCGCAACATCAAAAAGAAAGTCTGAATTTTCCACAAAAGCCGGCTCAAAATATTTTATTTGGGGGGGGGGGGGGGGGGGTTGGTGGTGGTGGTGGTAATGATTGTTTGACTTAGATCATGGGAGCAATTATTTCTCATTTCTCATTCTATACAGTTGTATATAAGAATACTTGATTACATCTAGAACCTAGATATTTATCTATTTGCTATTGATTTATTTAATGCCAGACTGAGGATTTGGAACTGCCATAGTCAAATTATATATATAGTTAAATTATACAACCTGTAAGAAGCACTATAAGGTACAATCAATACAAAAAAAAACAAAGATACTGTTTTAGCTTAAGCTTCACATGCCTCTCTCTTTTTCTTAACATATTTGCAATTAAAAATATGCTTATACAATATAAATGTGCAGCACATTTGTGATATCATTAACTATCAGACAGTAGCTTATTGTCCACAGCTTGTCCTGCTTATAATCATCATCAAGGCAATAATTTGATGTACATTTAGTGATACCTTAGGGCCTGTTTGGTTGCATGAAAGTATAAGAAAGTGCGACAGTGGAAGAACGGAGTTTGCATACACATAAATTTTGACTCTCCCCCTCCAAAAGTTGTTTGGGTTGGGGGGTGTGTGTGTGGGGGGGGGGGGGGGGGGGGGGGGGGGGGTCTGTTTGGTATGAAAAAAGTGGGTTGAAAGTGTGAAGAAATATGAAAGCGGGCTGAACTTGTGTGAGTTCAGCCGTTTGGTTCGAAAATTGAAAGTGGACAAAAGTTGGTGAGATGATCCACGACAGTTCATGTCTCTTCCTTCACAATGCGAGTTTGACCTCCGGCTCTTTTGCTTTGAAAATGGTATGGGAAGAGAGACTCCAACGATGGAAAAAAAGAGTTTTGGAGAGTCCCTAGAAAGTCGCACGTGCCTTTTGCCAACCGACTGTGGCTTGCGGTCACCCTAACCAACTCTAACCAACTCTCCCACGTAGTGGAGGTTGGGGAGCGGAAGCGGGAGTAGAGGTGGAGGCGGCGGTTGTAGAGGAATGTGTTGCGGTGAAGGAGGCCAAGCTTGAGGAGATTGGCATGGAGGGACTCGTCGGTGCGGTGGGAGAGGCAGTGGTCTAGTTTGGGGTGGTGGGGAATGATCATTTGGGTTCATGGTGTTTCTTGTAACATTTAAGTTCTCCTTTCTTCCTTCTCTCTTTGTTCCCACCCTCCTGGAGTTATTTTGAGAAAGGGGTTATTTTGAGGAAGGGTTAGGCCCTAGTAAGCGGTAGTAAGCGGAATGGAGGTTTGGATTTGCATATTCATGAAATGGAAAGTATAATAAATATGTGTACTTTTATCATCTCATAATTTCAATTTCATTTCTACTATTAGTCACTAAATAACATAGACAAATTTAATCCAAAAAATTAATCACCCAAATTCTTTCATTTATGAGAATTTTTATTTTTATTTTAGAAATTTTACATTTACTAATTATGTCAATTTGTAGAAGCATGAAAAATCTCTCCATGCGCTCCAGTTTACAGTCAACAAATAAGCAAGAGACGCATAACAACGGTGGACGCATAACACCCTCGGATACATGACGTCCTGAGACACATGCCGCCTTTTGACGCATCGTCCCTACAGTCACATCAGAGCGTTTATGACTCCGACAAAACAGACAGTCATCCTGACCGTCTCGAATCCTGCACCGATGATTGGAATCCGGGTTGACGGTTTTGTCATAATTATTTTTGGCAGTATGCAGCTGTTCAAATGCCACGAATGCAGAAGACGATAAAAATTTATGCGTCTCTGGCCCAATGCGTTTCAGACTCCATGCATCTCTGACCCCATGCGTTCTAGACTCCATGCGTTCCATATGTTTCTGGCCCCATGCATCCCAGACTCTATGCGTCCCATACGGCTTTGGCCTATGAGTTCCAGACTCCATGCGGTCCATGCAGCTCTGGTCCATGCGGTCCATGCGTCTTTGGCCTCATGCGTTCCAGACTCCATGCGTCCCCGTACTTTTTTGGCCACACGTGTCCCAGATTTCACATCGATCAAATCTTGATGTTACAACTGAGTGATTCTCTTCAACCAAATAGCGGCTACGTGTCCATTTGACCAAGTCGCGCCTACAACAGATGAGAAGCATCCAGATATTCAGCAACAATAAAATCTTAACAAATATCCACGTGACAGCTGAAGTCCGAATTTTTGTGCACAGTTGTAACTCCTTTCTGTTAGGAGAAGACACGTCGCATGGCATGCGGCAACAGTTGCAACCACATTCTGTTGAAGGAGCCTTATGCGGCCACCAAACAGAGGCCTATGCGGCACCCATAGTTCATCAGCATGATGGCTATAAATAGGAGCAACTTGAACGTTCTAAAGGTCGGCTTTTTCTGCTTCAGAGAGAGACCGGACCAAGAGGCTGACTGACTATCTGTGGATTTACACTAGAGCGAGAGAGGAGCTTGTGCATCAGATCGTCCATAGAGTAAAGAGAGTTGCTACACTTCTAACCCTCAATTATCACCCCCCTAGAAAATAAATTTGTACTTAGATTGTCTTCTAGGACTCTTCTTTGTACTTTCTTAGTTTGTTAATCAAATCCAGTTCTTTCCGTTCTCTTTTTGATTTAAATGGCAAACACGGTGGCGACTCTGCTGGGGACGTCCTTCTCCACTGTTGAGAAGTCGGTGACACATTTCGATGCGGCCAAGCTCGGCTCGACGCAAAAGATGCTGGTGGTCTGTTTCGACCAGCAAGCGTTCGAGGATATGCTCTCCGAATAAAGTGCTAATCCTTCGCCAAGGATAGCCAAGCCCAGGAAGACCCGCAGAACGTGGGTGGCCAAGGCCGCTGCGCCCCACCCAGTTGCGGAGTAGACGCTTCCAGCCTTTCACTCTGTTGCCAATGACGGTCGTCGGACGAACACCCAGAACGTCCACGTCTATGCGGCAGCCTAGGCTGACGCAGAAACTGTTCAGCATCCAGACTATGGCAGAGAAGCAGAGAAAAATACTACGATGCCAGACGTTCTGGTGCTGAGGCAACTTCTATGCGGCCAAGGAGGAGGCTGCATAAGACTGTCCATGCGGCAACAACTCACAGCCGCAGACAACAGGCCGCATGAGGCCCTGATAGCAACAGAACCTCTGTTTTCGACCGTATCTCATGCGGTGCAGATCCTATGCGACCCACTGAGAACGGTGAAAACCCAAATCTGGACTCTTTATACTACGTGCCTGCGGTGGCTAAGTTGAAGTCGACGGCAGTGCGAGTCCGTCAAGCTCAAGTAACTGCTCATACGACCGACCGCCAACATGTATCGCTAACTATTACGCTAGCCTCTGACGGAAAGTAGTACATGATTTACTCATGCGTCCAGCCCACAGGGACCAATGGACATGATCAGTCTCAAAAGTTTCACCGGTACCTCGGGGCAAGTTCGTGTACGAACCCCAGGCCAGGGAGCAAATACAGCACCTGCGCATCCGTGTGCCTGGGATACCCGGACTCACAAAGATGATGCAAAGGTAAAAACACACTTCGCATTATTTGCGTGACGTGATTACTCACAAGCGCAAAGCAAGAAAACAACTACGGCGTGCGACATGCCCTCTCCAAGGCACTACTACGCCAACATCATTATCAATTGCTGCTACAATAAAAGGACAGTACCCACAGACAGGCAGTCGGCCTTCCAAAGTGACTGCACCAGAAAACACCTACCCGACAACAACCCGGATATCGGGTGCAAGTACCAGAGGAGGAGGAATTGCCCTTCGTCTAATGATACTCAACTAGAAAGCTTCCCGCCACCAAGGGAAGAAGTCAAATGGATCTAGTCCGGCGCTCTCTACTACTGCATTGCGAATGCGACTACCTGGAGGGCTGACGACGGCACCTGCGGAAGGCGTCTTCCAAGACACCCGCTCAAGGAAGAAGCTGTCAGCCCCTGGGGGTAATTCTTCCTCAGAATCCCTGGGGGTGGCCCAAGCTGGGGTAGTGTCCTGGACATACACAACAACCCAGCGTTCCATAAAGATAGTAAATCTCAAGGGACAGATGTCGAGTTCTCTGGGGGTAATCACTCTCATCAAGAGACGCACATTCCAAAACCGGGAGTAACATTCCCTCCGAGTCTGAAGAAGATGCAGCATTTTCAGTTTTTACTGCGGACAAGGATTCCGAGGAAGTTGACAGCAACATGCCCAAGGTTAATGCAGCATCTAGGGCTGGGGGTAGCAATCCTCCGGAATCGGAAGACGGCGCGATGATGCCTACCTCCCCTGAAGACTGCAACTCCCAAGGAACATACAATGATAGTGGGGGGGAGTCACCCTCAAATAGTTAGAGCATCGTCTAATGCTGGGGGTAGCATCTCCTTTGAGTCTGAAGACGATGTAACGATGGCCGTCTTCCCTGAGGACATTGTGACTCAGGAACCCAAGGCGGAAGGGCTCAACGATCGCCAACGACTCGATGCTCTTGAGGCAATGATGCACACCATGAGTGCCACAATGCAGACTCTGGCCTAGGCAATACTGGAGATCAAGGCAAATATGGTCCCGCCACCCTCAGGACCCGCAGTAACTCTGCAATCCGGGATTAACAATCTCCTGGTGAGCCACACCAACCCGTAATGCCGTAAGGACAGTGATTCCCAAGAACCAGACAATGACATGTCTGGGGGTAGTCTCCCTCGACAAGACAGTAGCATCCAAAGTTGGGGGTAGAATTTTCTCCGAGTCCGAAAATGATACAAAACTTTCAGTCTTCCCTGAGGACCATACGACTCAGGTATTGGAAGCCCCAAAGCCAAAGGGGACTTTCTCCTGCAATGACGACGACATCATTGAAATTTTCAACATACTGATGAAGGAAAACAAACTTCGGCTACTGCCCTGAAGAGGCTGACAAGGTTGATGACCCAAATATTCTCTTTCATCGGTACATTCATCATCCAACCAGAGACTGCTCTGTGTTGAAGAGATGTCTCCAGCAATTGATCGATGTCAATGAGCTCACCCTCGACTTCGAGGATAAGACAGTCATTGCGAACATAGTATCCCTCCAATTAGGCGACTTTCCAGTGACGGAAGCCCAGGCAACCAGGGAGGTAGTCACCCTCCCACCGGCTCGCAGCCGAGTAGCAGGCTTGGTATCACTTACAACCCCAAGTGGTGAGCCTATTGCTCAAAAACTGGCACATCAAATAGCACCTTTAACGACCAGGGCAAAGGAAAAGCAATGCAGGCCAGGCCGCATGATTATTTCCTTAAAAAACACAAATTGTAGACTTCGGGTGCTCAGCGCAGCTCAACAAGTCTCCCTATGCACAAAGCCAAGTCTTGCATGACTCATCAGCAATAGCGATGATAGGCATCGTTCCATTGTACGCATTCGAGCAAGTCTTCAGTACTTCTCGTCCTAACGAATCCTTATGGGCAACAGGCAGTGTTCCCCTACGCGATATACAAAAACGCGCAGCAAGCGGTGGTCCTCGACGTGGTAGACAATCATGCGCACGCGGCAGTGATCCTACGTGCACAACTCAGCCAACTCTTGTCATGTATACGTGGCAGTGTTCCTGTGCACAAAGCTCCTTATTCGGCGCTGGCTAAGTCATCAACAATATTCAACGCAACAAATGATGAGCTGTCCCAGTTCCATCATTACAGCCAACAATCACTCCATCTCATGTCGAAGATGGGATACAACCTCCAAAAAGCTGAAGGTCTGAACTTTGGCAAATGACGATGTACTCCTTTACAATCCGACAGTTATTACAATATCACTCGCAGAGGGCTAGGATATGGAGATGCTTGTACGCGCCATGACTCACAAGACGGCCGGCAAATCCCAACCTAAAGGGGAGGGCCGGTTCATTGTGGAAACCGTGTTTTCCAACGACGCATACCGGCTAGTGAAGTCCAACGACGACTTGTTCATGACGCCTATCAACGACAAGTTCCTAAAAGAAAGTACTACGTCTAAACTAGACTTGTACTCCCCTTATCTCCAGCGGGACAACCCAGATGTACAAATCAACTCTTGGTTCTGTATCCCCAACAAGTGCCCTTGTGCAACAATTTCTTCTTCTTTACAAATTCGTAAAATCCATCATCTGTACCTGGAACCCTGGATACACAACGGATGATAAGTCCCCAAAGTCTCCTCAGAGGAGCAGTCCTCAGGTCCACTCGCACACTCCCGCAGTGACCACTCAAAAACCAATCTCGTTAGACGCTAACCATGTCCATATTACCTCTGCGCTATCGTCCCAACATTTTTTTCCAGCGGAGCAATCCTGAGGTCTATTCTCATTTTCGGATAGACCACACTCAGCAAATCACTACGCGAGTTTTTTTTGGACATTGGTTCACGTCTATATTACCTCTGAACTGTTGTCCTAACATTTTTCCCCGACTGAGTTTGCCATGACCAAGTGACCTCTGAGCAAACATTCCGGGTTTTGGCTATTAATCATCACGTCCATATTACCACTGATATCGATTGTCTTCTAACTTATCATCCGTACCCAATCCGGAGTATGCCAGCGGTGATAAGTCCACAAAAACTGCTACGTCCATATTACCTCTGGGAGGGCTTGTCTCAAACATATTACTTGCACTAACGTGCACAAAAAGTAGTGGATCCACAAAACATATCACGTCCATATTACCTCTTATAGGGTTTGTTTTCGAATCTATTACGCGCACCCCGAGTGAGGGTAATAGGTCCACCAAAATCCTCCAGCAGGATGTCCTTACTATCCACATAATCATATCTTACCATGTCCATATTACCTCTGAGTAAGATATTTTCAGAACTTTTTCATGTCCACATTACCTCTGAGTAAAGTTCTGTTGTTCAACTTTCTACTATCACGTTCGCATAACTCCTGATAGTGCTAGTCGTTTCAGCTTATTATTCGTACTTAAGGTACGCCATGGATAATAAGTCCACAACCCTAGAAGTTTGCCATGTCCATATTACCTCTGAGCAAACTTCCTGGCCTTGATCATCGATCACCACGTCCATATTATCTCTGATATCGATTCTTCCAACTTATCACACGTACCCTATCCGGAGTATGCCAGCATTGATAAGTCCACAAAAACTGTCACGTCCATATTATCTCTGGTAGGACTTGTTTCAAACCTATTACTTGCACTAATGTACGCAAAAAGTAGTGGGTCCACAAAACCTATCACGTCCATATTACTTCTGATAGGGTTTGTTTCGAATCTATTACTCGCACCCCAAGTGCGCAAAAGCGTAATAGGTCTACCAAAAATTTTCCAGTGGGATGTCCTTAGGACCGTACCTAACCTCTCGTTATAGCTATTGATCAGCTCATGTCTACGTCACCCCTGAACTATAGTCCTCACATCCTCTCCCGAGAGTATGCCATGTTCAAATGATCTCTGAGCAAACCTCTTCCTACGACTATCACCAGTCGTCAACTCAACTTATCATCTGCCCTTAAACTTAAGTGCGCCCTAGTGCATAAAAAAGTAATGGGTCACCACCCTGGCAATGCCTATTTCAAACTTATTAGTTGCACCCTAGTGCATAAAAAAGTAATGGGTCCACAAAACCTATCACGACCATATTACCTCTGATAGGGATTGTTTTCGAATTTATTATTTGCACTCAACGTGCGCAACAAATAATAAGTCCACCCAAAAAAATTTCAGTAGGTTTTGCCATGTCCTTCGCACCTCTGAGCAAACCTTTCGGGTTGGCTATCGACCATCACGTCCACAGTACCCCTGATATCGATCGCCGGCTAAACTTATCACCCGTGCTAAAATTTAGTTAGGCTAGCGATGTTAAGTCCACAAAACCTATCATGACCATATGATAGGGTTTCATCTCGAACTTATTACTTGCACTCGTGCAAAAGAAGTAATAGGTCCACCACCACCCCCGGTGGGATGCCCGCAATGGGAACGAATAGTTCAAGTCCGCATTATCTTCGAACTACTTTCCTTTTCTCCAGCAGAGAAAAAGTCAGTTTATGTTCATATTACCTCTGAACTACGTCTCTCCACTATCCCCACATAATCATATCTTACCATGTCCACATTACCTCTGAGTAAGATATTTTTGAAACTTTTTCATGTCCACATTACCTCTGAGTAAAGTTCTGCTTTTCAACTTTCTACTATCACGTTCGCCTAACTCCTGATAGTGCTAGTCGTTTCAGCTTATTATCCGTACTTGAGGTACGCCATGGGTAATGAGTCCACAACCCTAGAGTTTGCCATGTCCATATTACCTCTGAGCAAACTTTCTAGCCTTGACCAACGATCATCACGTCCATATTACCTTTGATATCGATTGTCTTCCAACTTATCACTCGTACACAATCTCGAGTATGCCAGCAGTGATAAGTCTACAAAAACTGCCACGTCTATATTACCTCTGACAGAGCTTTTCTTAAACCTATTACTTGCACTAATGTGCGCAAAATGTAGTGGGTCCACAAAACCTATCACGTCTATATTACCTCTGATAGGGTTTATTTTCCAATCTATTACTCGCATCCCAAGTGCGCAAAAGGGTAATATGTCACCCCAAGTGCGCAAAAGGGTAATTGGTCCACAAAAATCTCCCAGCGAGATATCCTTACTATCAACAAAATCTATCACGTCCATATTACCTCTGATAGGGTTTGTTTTCGAATCTATTACTCGCACCCCATCCCTTTTAAGGATTTTTATGAGTTCTCGCCAACAAGACCCTACCTCCAAGCAAAATATCCAGATCAGGAGGCCACGGATCGAGACCATCCCTGATAAACTCTTTGGCGAGGAGAGTTGCAGCCTTCGTCATCCTTCACAGGAAAAAGAGGAAACGAAGCAAAGAGATAAAAGTTCCCCCCCCCCCCGACTGTCTATTTATAGGTTCCAAAACCGCGTGAAGGGATCGAGACAATGAACCGAGCGGTTAATGAGATGAACCTGACACCTCGATCCGCGTGATCCTCTTTAATCTCCTCGAAAATCGACGCCTCGACCTCCGTGTCAGGAGACGGCGTAGAATTCTTAGAGATCCGCGCAAAGATCGAACCAACTCTCCCCATTAATACAGATTTGACAGCATGGCAGTGCCCTCCAAGCGACTTCTACATGCGTCAACCTGACAAACTTAGCAAAAGGAGACGGACAATGAATGCGTGCTGATTTCATGCTTCTTATTCAAAGTATTCCAGACTTAGCCAAGTCTGAAAACTTTGAAGGTGGTCTTGTAGAAGCATGAAAAATCTCTCCATGCGCTCCAGTTTACAGTCAACAAATAAGCAAGAGACGCATAACAGTGGTGGACGCATAACACCCTCGGATATATGACATCCCGAGACGCATGTCGCCTTTTGACGTATCGTCACTACAGTCACATTAGAGCATTTATGACTCCGACAAAACAGACAGTCATCCCGACCGTCTCGAATCCTGCATCGATGATTGGAATCCGAGCTGACGGTTTTCGTCATAATTACTTTTGGCAGTATACAGTTGTTCAAATGCCACGAATGCAGAAGAAGACAAAAATTCATGCGTCTCTAGCCTAATGCGTTCCATGCGTCTCTGGCTCAATGCGTTCCATGCGTCCCATGCGTCTCTGGTCCCATGCGTCCCATGCGGCTCTGGTCCCATGCGTTCCAGACTATATGCGGTCTATGCGTCTCTGGCCCCATGCGTTCCAGACTACATGCGTCCTATGCGGCTCTGGCCTATGCGTTCCAGACTCCATGCATCCCGTGCATTTTTGGCCACACGTGTCCCAGCTTTCACATCGACGAAATCTTGTTGTTACAACTGAGTGATTCTCTCCAATCAAATAGCGACTACGTGTCCATTTGACCAAGTCGTGCCTACAACAGATGAGAACCATCCAAATATTCAGCAACAAGAAAATCTTAACAAATTTCCACGTGACAGCTGAAGTCCGGATTCTTGTGCACAGTTGCAACCGCATTCTGTTGAAGGAGCCTTATGCGGCCACCAAACAGAGGTCTATGCTGCACCCATAGCCCATCAGCACGATGGCTATAAATAGGAGCAACTTGAACGCTCTAAAGGTCGGCTTTTTCTGCTTCAGATAGACCGGACCAAGAGGCTGGCTATCTGCGGATTTACCTTAGAGCGAGCGAGAGGAGCTTCTACATCGGATCGTCCACGGAGTAAAGAGAGTTGCTACACTCCTAACCCTCCATTGTCACCCCCCAGAAAACAAATTTGTACTTCAAATTTGTACTCAGATTGTCTTATAGGACTCTTCTTTGTACTTTCTTAGTTAATCAAATCCAGTTCTTCCAGTTCTCTTTTTGATTTAAATGGCAAACACAATTAGTTGTGTGAAAGAAAGAAAAATTATATTTACTAATTAAATGAGAATAAGTTTGGGGGGCGGGGGGATGTGGTAACCATACCTACGTTCACCATATCTCCAACCAACATCAACTTTCAACAACCATTCAAACAACGGAACTCATTTTTTCTCCGCTTTCAACAACCATCCAAACAACGAAACTTCTTCTCTCCACTTTCATCAACAATCCAAACACATAACTGTTTTTTAATCCACTTTCCTTTGTTCCCACCTCCGCTCCCATCCGCTCTCCTCCATGTCAAAAAAGAGAAAAAAAAATAGAGGAAAACAATTATAGTGCACGCTGGAGTCTCTCTTGGGGTGAGCGCAAGCCATAGTCGTTGGTGAAAGGTACATGCGACTTCTCATGGACTCTCTCCAAATTTTTTCTCTTTCCAGAGTTGGAGTTTCTCTCTCTTTTCAGACCACTTTCAAAGCAAAAGAGCCGGAGGTGAAACTGTCCCCGTGTAGGGGGAACATGAACTATCCTGGGTCACCTCATCAACTTTTGCCCACTTTCAATTTTTGAACCAAATGGTTAAACTCACACAAGTTCAGCCTACTTTCATATTTCTTCACTCTTTCTTCATACCAAACAGCCCCTTGGTTAAATTGCTACTCTTTTATATCTTAACATCAACTTGAAGAGAGATTAGGGGAGAAAAAGAAGCTCTTACATAAAACGGTTAGAGTCGGTGCTGCTGGCAATAGTTAGCTGCTGGCAATAGTTAGCGAATTTATAGATCTTTACTAGGGACGGTAAGAGTTAGAATGAAAGAGGAAGTTTTCATTGAAGTGTAAGCTTGACATGCATAACTCAGAAGGGAAAAAACATAAGCTGTTTAGCCTAATAGGTGAATATTGTGAGGTTTCACATGATAGAGCTAAAATCCATAGGTTGCACAACAAGTTGGAAGTGCTATGATTTGAAATGCACCACAAAGCTTCATATCTAGCATTTGGAATAGTGGTCTAGCCTTGTAGATTATCACGGCTACCAATGCGACTGGTATTGTGTGAAAATCAAATCTGATATTGTGATTTATAACAGGTAAGTCAGGCATATTTGATTGGCAACAAAGCTCTTTCAAGGGAACTGAGTGAGAAGGGGCAGTTGTACAACCTGCAGATGAAGGCCGCCCTCCAAAAAGCTGGAGAAACAGTTCATCAACAGAGGTTAGTTTCATGCTGTCTGTAAATTACAAAGTACACTTTTAATGCTGTGTGCTCCCAGGTGTAAAAAGCTAATCTTCAAGTACAATATAAAAAGCATATACTACAGGTCTACAACATATCAAGCATCCAAGTCTTTGCGGTTGTTCACATGAATTATTTTCCTTGTTCATTTCTGTCAAAAGAATCCTGACAGTAGAATGCCAGTGGGAGTAACAATAACACCAACATCTTCTGCAGCAAGGAAACAACAATTGAGTAATATACTGTATTGCAGTTGTTGATAAAATATATGATGCTTATTTATTTATTCCGATGATATTAATACTTAAATAGCAATCTGTGTTACCTTTAATTTTCTAAGCTCCAGACGAGGCCTAATTTCTTTTGTAACAGTTATTTTCTTGAATTCTTCACCTGGAGGTTCCTAATTCTATTGGAAATGATTCACAAATGTGAAAGAGTAAACCATGGTTTTGTTCTTTCTTTCTTGTGCTGTGCAAGGTATAAATTTGGTTAATAAATAATATAGTAGGATATTTGAAGTGGGGAAGTTCTTTGGATTGTTGTCTGATCCTAGACTATCCCTAAAATTGAAAGAGAAAAAGTCACTACAAGGCTCACCATACTTTATTGGTCAGAATACAGTCAACAAACATTTCCAAATCGAGGCAAGTAAAATGCAAGTGTTGAAAGGATGAGGGGTAACAAATGAATGGATTCATGAGAAGTTAAAGCTGGCTTCAGTTGAGGGTGAAGGGAAATTGTTAAAGATTGCTTCACATGTTGGATGGAGACTGATAGATGCAGTGTAGGGTAATTAATGGGATCTTAGTTGAACGAATGGTCAGGACTAGGATAGAACAAAATGAATATAAATTTATGCAATTGAAGAAGGATATTTCAGTTGCTAGTGTTACATAGGCAATGGCCCTCAATAAAGCTGAATGGAAGACATCCATGTCACCAAAGATTTGTGATAAGGGTTTTGTTTTTAATGTTGGGTTATTTGATAGTTATATATATACCTTTCAAAAATATGTACTAGCATTTGTTTCTTCTATGAGTTAGCATTCTCGTATACTAGCTTCTTATCCATTGTGTTTTGAATTTTTATTGCAAAGAAATATAACAAGCCTTGAAATATTATAATCATCTTGGAAGTCTGTGCATGCATGGTTTGATACCTATGCATGATTTCTTGTGTAATTTATGACGTGTGTTTTATGACATTTTAATGCATAAGCATTTACTATCTGATTTCTAGTTCTCATGCCTTTGATGGGGGTAGATGATCCATATCAGTAGCACATATGCGATTAATCCTTGTAATTTATGTATCGATAATGCCTGCCATATATGATTTGATTTCTTGATCTTGGGTGAAATGTTCAATTTTTAAACTTTTAGAGTTAGATGCAGAAGTTAATATTTTTAGCAGATTTTCCTTCCTAATTTGCGATGTTGTAATTGGGAGAATACTTATTTTTATCTCATTTAACTTATTGATGAGTTGCTCTCTCTGCTTCCTCAGGAACCTGTATTCTTCACAGCTCCATGGCTATAGACAGGGTACACAAGAACGACTAATTGACTTACAGAATCTCCATGTTAGTGAAGCCTTGCATGTGCTAAAGCATGAACTAGGCATTCTTAGGAACACTGTTCGATCTTCTGGGCAGCTGCAACAAGCCATGATTCGTGTGGGCATTGACCATAATACCAAGGGCACCCTCATCTCACAAAGGCTGATGGCAGTTGAGCAGTTTCTGTTGGAGGAGGGCATTCACTACACCCAACCTCGACCGGGTCTCCTTCACATTGTGATATATTTACACCAACTCTAAGGTACTGATAAAAATGAAAAAAAAATCAAATCAAATCACACTCAGTCTTGTATGTGTATACAAATGAAAGATAAGTTAGGGAAGACGTAAACAACACAAGAATCTATTTGGCCACAGAAAAGCATTGTAATATTTTCAGTCAGGATTCTCAGTCTGTACATTTCCTTTGGCTCCGTTGCATTCTTTTGGAATTTTTATTTACGTAGATGATTTTCCCTTAGTGCTTTCTTAGCGCAGGTAGAAATGATTTATGTTAAAATCTCATCGTGTTCTTGTGGATAGTGGAACTAACTGTAAAATAAGCTCATTTCTTCGATTGTTAGTGTGTAGGACGCAGGGTGCTCAAATCTACCTTCGTGCAGATAATTTTGATTATGATTCTTGTTTCGGTTATAGCCTGCCAGTAACTATACTACTTTCATGTGTCAGGTTAATGTGTCTTACGGACTATGTACAGGAAAAATAGTTATAGTATACGGGGACTAAAGTGGACAGTTCAGTGGAGGGTTGTCAAGAAACAAGTATAGTTACACTGCTGGTGGTAGAATACCTGCTAAAATTAAACAGGCAGATCTAAACTTCTGGGAAGAAGAAATAGTTGGGACTAGGCGGTGGTGCTCTACCTGCAATGTCTCGTCTCCTCCTCCGAAGTAGGGTCATATTCCTCTTTTATCTCTACTCCTGTAATGAGGTTTGAAAACTAAAATTAAACAGGCAGATCTAAGCTTCCGGGAAGAAGATATAGTTGGACATAGTTGGACTAGGCGGTGGTTCTTTACCTGCAATGTCTCGCTCCTCCGGAGTAGGGTCTTATTCCTCTTTTATTTTTACTCTTATAATGAGGTTTGAAAACGGTTCAAAATTGAGCCGTCTAAGTCGTTTATAAATACTCCATCATTTGTTATAAAAAAATTACCTAAAAAAATATAAAATTGTTATAAATAATATTATGGAGAATCGAACTTACCCAACCATGGAGAATGTTTCTTAGCTTAATCTGATGAGTTAGAAGAGATGTTTTGGCTATAATTATATGATATTACGTAGTTAAACAATGAATTAAAATTTATTTATTTGTTTTTATTTTTTTAATTACGTGAAGTTATATGTATGGTTTAGACAGTTAAACAATATATATATATATATATATATATATATATATATATATACACACACACACACACGTACGTGCAATATACGTGATGAATGTTTCTGTTTCAAACTAATTGAAGATTATGTTATAAGTGATGGAGTCGTAAGACCCCAAGTGGATTCGAATTCCTATCATATATATATATATATATATATATATATATATCTATTCTACTATATAATGCCAAAACTAGGTTTCACCGTGAAAAATTTTCGTTCCAAAAATACCCTTCAACATATTTAGTAATTAAAAAGAATACCTACAATAAATTCCACTGACAACCATTTAAGAGATGCAATAATGACAACCATTTACGGAAATCAAAGGGTTCATGCTACTTGCTAAGTCTTTTAAATTGTTACCAAAGAATTCGAAGGGTTGAACTATTAACCTATATAATTAAAAGCAGTAGAAATAAACTAACTCATCAACATCATTCACTCCAATATACGTGCAAAGTACGTACATATATACTAGTATATATATATATATATATATATATATATATACTCAACAGGTGCAGATAAGAGTATCTTTTTTTACTTTTATCACTGGATTGCGAACTTATCTTTTTGATGAGAATGCCACTACTATTACTTACTCATACTGTTTTAAAGACTATAGTTTGCTCACTTCCTAATATCAGCATGCACAAGTTATGTTTCTGTTTCAAACTAATTGAAAATTGTGCACCTGCATCAAAACAATACGGCAATAAAAACCGAGTGAACAAATTGGAAACAGTAGAATGGAATTGAATGGAATGGAATAAAATAGAATGTATGTTACCAAGCAACAAGCGTTTTAAAGATTCATTTACTTCACAGGGGTGACATACATGGCCGGACTGACAACCTAGTTTCTCTTGCCAGTGCCGTAGCTATTAGCTTTAAACCTACGAATAAAATAATAATGAAAGTCGTGATAGTGACTAAATCTTGATATTGTTCCTACATCATTTTTTGTGAGTTGTCAAGCAACCAAGAATCCCGCCTATACTCCTTATGGTGCATATATTTTTCTTGATTATTTTCATGTCAAATTCATATCAACCATTATACTTTTTGGTAAATTCAAAAAATTCACATAAAATTTCATGTTTTTTTACAGATAAACTATAAAAAAAAATTGTTTTAGTGAAAAATCTATATCTACTTTATTTTTTGGCAAATCAATCCATCCGTCCAAATTTCGCTTAGTCAAACCATTGACCAAATCTTCATTTGAAATTACTAAAATATTTTCACACGAAAATGTCGTTCCTTACATGTTGATACTTTCTTATATCGTGCAAATAAATTTGATCAACTATGGATCATAAAAAACTCATTTGTATCTCGTCGATGGAATGGTAAATAGACTTAGAGATTGCTCGAAAAGTTTTTTGACAAATTAAAATCCCATAAACCAGCAATCAATTTTTTGTCGTTGATAGAACGACAACAGAAGAGAAATGACATTTTTTGTGGCATTTTTGTGTAGGGGATATTTTAGTTATTTTGGGTGAATATTTGGTGTAACAATTTGACTGACCCAAACTTGGACGGATGATTGAGTTGCAAAAAAAATAAAAGCTGATACAGTTTTTTCCACTCAAACAAACTTTTTGTATAGGTTATCTGCAAAAATATAAATTTTTATGTGAAAATTTTGAATTTACCTAGAGTTTTTACGACATTTTATAAGCTTAGATTTTCATCTTGTTTGGCAAAAATTCAGGTCTAAATTCAAGCATGATCCGGACCACGGACAGGCTGTGTTCAAACTTCAAATTGGTTAGTAGTAAAACTTGAAAGGTCCGATTTAGCTTGTTCTTCTGTTTTGTAGAAAGTTGAAATTTATTGACAAACACTAACCATAAACATCAATAACAAGAAATATCCCTGTAAATTGATGGAGCATCATCTAACCATATATAAACATCATAGATATTAAGAACATATTGCACATTACTATTAGCTACAAACTTGCAACTTCTAAGAACATAAAGTCATTAATCTCCTAAGAATCTTCTTTAACTACTTGCAAACATCTCTAATATAAGAGAGTGTAGAAGCATGAAAAATCTATAGTCATGCGGCTTATATGTAGACCGCATTCTCATGTTGAAGAAGGACCACATAGTCAACCCTCCATGCGGCCTGGACAGACAAAGAGAGCCGAGTCGCATGCATGCCCTCTGACACGGCTCCAAAAGATCCGCCACAGTTCCAAGCACTTATTGACCTGACTGCCTCGAAAAGTGTGAGAGAGACGGCGACACACAATCCGACAGAAAGGTCACGTCAGGCATTAATGACTTCGTCAGAACGCACAGAGCCACGCGTCGAATACTCTGCGGCCTCGCCAACATGCGGCCAGAGTGTCCATTCGACCAAGGCCCAAACGAGAGCACGTATGTGGCTACATGACCCATGCGGCCAGAGTGTCCATTCGATCAAGGCCCAAAAGAGAGCACGTATGCGGCTATATGACCCATGCGGCCTCGTCAACATGCGGCTTAGTTGTTGTGCAGCCTCCAGCTCACAAGATCTTCTCGTTACAACTGCAGAGATCTTCGCACAGTTGGCGTTGACTACGTGTCCAGCTGACCAAGTCAGACCCACAACGGGTTGATAACAATCCCAAAATCCCATCAACAACATATCTCAACCAAGACCACGTGGCAATTTGTCCATGGCACGCAGCAACAGTTGCAACCGCATTCTGTTGAAGGAGCCTTATGCGACCACCAAACAGAGGTATATGCGGCACACATAGCTCATCAACACGATGGCTATAAATAAGAGCAACTTGAACGTTCAAAAGGTCGACTTTTTCTGCTTCAAAGAGAGACCGAACCGGGGCTGGCTGGCTATCGGGGAATCTACACTCAAGGGAGAGAGAAAAGATTTCGCACCGTATCGTCCATAGAGTAAAGAGAGTTGCTACACTCCTAGCCCTCCATCGTCACCCCCAGGAAATAAATTTGTACTTAGATTGTCTCCTAGGACTCTTCTTTGTACTTTCTTAGTTTGTTAAATCAAATTCAGTTCTCTCAGTTCTCGTTTTGATATAAAATGACAAACATGGTGGCAACTCTGCTGGGGACTTCATTCTCCTCTTTTAAGAAATCGGCGACGCAATCCGATGTGGCCAAGCTCGGCTAGACACAAAAGATGCTGGTGACCCGCTTCGACCAGCAAGATTCAAGGACATGCTCTCCGGGGACAGCGCGAGTCCTTATCCGAGGCAAGCAAAGTCCAAGAAGACCCGCAGGACGAGGGTAGCCAAGGTCGTTGCACCTCACCCAACTTCGGAGCATGCGCTCCCGGTCTCTCTCCCAACCGCAGGAACCGCATATCATGCGGCCACTGTATCTGCGGCAGCCTCTTCCAGCCAAAAGGGTGCTCCCCACTCGAGGACCCGCATAACGTGGGTGACCAAGGCCGCTGTGCCCCACCCAGCTGAGGAGCATACGCTTTCATCCTCTCACTCTGTTGCCAATGACGATTGTCGAACGAACACCCATAACTTTCATATCCATGCGGCATCCAGGGCTGACGCAGAAACTGTTCAGCACCCTGACTCTGGTAGAAAATATACTACGATGCCAGACGTCCTGGTGCTGAGGCAACTTTTATACGGCCAAGAAGGAGGCCTCATAAGATTGCCCATGCGGCATCAACTCACAACCGCAGATGACAGGCCGCATCCGGCCCCAATAGCAACAGAACCTCTGTTTTCGACCTATCTCATGCGACGCAAATCCTATGCGACCAACTGAGAATGATAAAAACCCAAAACTTGACTCTTCATACTACGCGCCTGCGGTAGCTAAGCTGCAGAAGTCCAGGACAGTGCGAGCAAGTCAATCTCAAGCAACTGCTCATACGACCGACCGCCAACAGGCATCGCTAGTTATTACGCGAGCCTCTGACGAAAAGTTGTACAGGACTGACCCATGCGTCCAGCCCACAGGGACCAATGGACATGGTCAGTCTCAAAAGTATTTCACTGGTACCTCGGGGCAAGTTCGTATACGAACCCCAGGCCAGGGAGCAAAGACAACACATGCGCATCCGTGTGCCCGGGATACCCGGACTCACAAAGTGGTTGCAAAGGTAAAACATCATTCGCATGATTTCCGTGACATGATTACTCATAAGCTCAAAGCAAGGGAAACTACTACGACGTGCGACGTGCCCTCTCCGAGGAACAGCTGCGCCAGCATCATTATCAATTGTTGCTGCAATAAAGCAGCAATACTCACATACAGGCAGTCGGCCTTCCAACGACTGCACCAAAAAGCACCTACCCGACAGCAACCCGAAAATCATGTGCAAGTAATAGAGGAGGAGGAGTTGCCCTTCGCCTCATGCTACTCAACTGGAAAGCTTTCCGCCACCAAGGGAAGAAAGCAGTCAAACACCTCCAGTCCGACGCTCTCTACCACTGCATTGTGAAGGCGATTATCCGGAGGGATGACGACGGCACCTGCGGAAGGCGTCTTCCAAGGCACCCGCTCAAGGAAGAAGTTGTTAGCCCTTAGAGGTCGTTCTTCCTTGGAACCTCTGGGGGTGGCTCAAGCTGGGGGTAGAGTCCCCCTGGACATACGCGACAACCCGACGTTCCGAGGGGATAGTGAATCTCAAGAGTCAGATGCCGGGTTTCCTAGAGCATCTAGGGCTGGGAGTAGCGATCCTCCAGAATCGGAAGATGGTGCGATAATATCTACCTCCCCTGGAGACTGTAACTTCCAAGGAACAGACAATGACATGCTTGGGGGGTAATCACTCTCGAATAGCCAGAGCGTCATCTGGAGCTGGGAGTAGCATCTTCTTTGAGTCTGAAGATGATATAACCATGTCCGTCTTTCCTGAAGACAGTGCAACTCAGGAACCGAAGACGGAAGGGCTCGGCGATCGCCAACGTCTCGATGCTCTTGAGGCAATGATGCACACCATGAGTGCCATAATTCAGACTCTCGCCCAGGCAATACTGGAGATCAAGGCAAACATGGTTCTGCCACCCTCAAGGCCTGCAGTAACTCTGCAAGCCGGGAGTAGCAATCTCCTGCTAATCCATGCCAACTCGTCATGCGGTAAGGATAGTGATTCACAAGAACCAGAAAATAACATGTCTAGGGGTAGTCTCCCTCAATGAGAGAGAGCAACATCCAAAACTGGGGGTAGAACTCCCTCCAAGTCCGAAAATAATAGAAAATAACTAGTCGCCCCGGAGGACCGTACGACTCGGGTATTGAAATCCCCAAAGTCAAAGGGGACTTTCTCCTTCAAGGATGATGACATCATTGAGATCTTCAACATACTGATGAAGAAAAATAAAATTTGGCTGCCCAACATCAGGAGCCCTGAAGAGGCTGACAAGGTCGATAACCCAAAATATTGCCTCTTTCATCGGTACATTCATCATCCAACCAGAGACTGCTCTGTGTTTAAGAGATGTCTCTATCAATTGATCGATGCCAATGAGCTCATCCTCGACTTCGAGGATAAGACGGCCATGGTGAACATAGTATCCCTCCAATTTGATAGCTTTTCACCGACGGAAGCCCAAGACGGAGTGGTCTCAGCCCAGGCAACCAGAAAGGTTGTCAACCTCCCACCAGCTCGCAACCGAGTAGCAGGCTTGTTATCGCTTACCACCCCGAGATATGAGGTCAATGCTCAAAGGCTGGCACAACAAATAGCACCTTCAACGACCAGGATAAAGGGGATGCAATGCAGGCCGGACCGCAGGATCATTTTCTTAGAAAGCACCAATTGTAGACTTCGGATGCTCAGTCCAGCTCGACAAGCCTTCCCGTGCACAAAAGCTAAGTCTCGCATGACTCATCAACAATGGCGTATGATAGGCAGTGCTCCATTGTATGCATCCGAGCAAGTCTTCAGCGCAAGGATGTATTACCCTCCATGTGCACACGATGGTACTTCTCGTCGTAACAAATCCTTGCGGGCAACATACAGTGTTCCCCTGCGCAATATACAAAAAAGTGCAGCAAGCGATGGTCCTCGACCTGGTAGACAAACGTGCGCACACGACAGTGATCCTACGCGCACAACTCAGCCAACTCCCTCGTGTATACACGACAGTGTTCCTGTGCACAGAGCTCCTTATTCGGTGCAGGCTGAGTCATCAACAGTATTCAACGCAACAAATGATAAGCTGCCTCAGTTACATTATTACAGCCAACAATCACTCCATCTCATATCGAAGATGGGATATGACCTCCGAAAAGATGAAAGTCTGAAATTTAGTAAATGATGACATATTCCTTTACAATTTGACCATTTTTACAATAGCACTCGTAGAGGGGTAGGATATGGAGATGCTTGTATGCACCATGACTCACAAGACAGTCGACAAATTCTAACCTAAATGGGAGGGCACGTTCGTTATGGAAATCGTGTTTCCCAATGGCGCATACCGGCTAGGAAAATCCAACGGTGACTTGTTCATGATGCCTATCAACGGCAAGTTCCTCAAAAAGTACTACGTCTAAACTAGGCCAGTACTCCTCTATTACCAAACTACATCGTATCTTCCTAGGAGCTAGTTCATGTCCACAGGACCTCTGGACTGTCGCTCTAATATACTACTCCGGCGAAGTCTGCCATATCCATATTACCTCTGAGCAAACTTTTCGGCCTTGACCATCGATCATCACGTCTATATTACCTCTGATATCGATTGTCTTCCAACTTATCACCCGTACCCAATCTGGAGTATGCCCACGATGTTAAGTCCACAATAACTGTCACGTCAATATTATATCTGGCATGGCTTGCCTCAAAACCTATTACTTGCACTAACGTGCACAAAAAGTAATAGATCCATAAAACCTATGACGTCCATACTACCTCTGATAGGTTTTGTTTCAAATCTATTACTCGTACCCTAAACTGCGCAAAAGGGTAATAGGTCCACCAAAAATCTCCCAGTGGGATATCCTCAGGACCGTATCTAACCTCTCGGTATGGCCATTGATCAGCTCACGTCTACGTCATCTCTGAGCTATGGTCCACACATCCTCCCCCAAGAATCTGCCATGTTCTTAGTACCTCTGAGCAAATCTTTCGGGTTGGTTATCGATTATCATGTCCACTGTACCTCTGATATCGATCGTCGTCTCAAATTATCACATGTACTTAAATTTAAGTACGCCAATGGTGTTAAGTCCACTAAACTTGCCACCTCTGGCAAGGCCTAGTTCAAACTTATTACTTGCACTCTCGTGCGCAAGATGTAATAAGTCCACCAAAAATTCCCCAGTAGGATTTGCCATGTCCTTCGCACCTCTGAGCAAACCTTTCGGATTGGCTATCGATCATCACGTACACAGTACCTCTGATATCGATCGTCGTCTTAACTTATCACATGTACTTAAATTTAAGTACGCCAATTGTGTTAAGTCCACCAAACTTGCCACCTCTGGAAAAGCCTATTTTGAACTTATTACTTGCACCCTAGTGTGCAGAAAGTAATAAGTCCACCGAAGATTCTTCGACAGAATATCCTTAAAAAGTTACAGTATTGTACTACATTCATATTATCTCTAGTACATTACCCGAAGCTGACACAAATAAATAGCAAACAGATAAGTTAACTTTTATTTTTCTCCGTAAGGAGAGATTAAAAGAAAAACTATATTTCCGGGGATTATCAAGACCCCAAGCCCGAGGGCAAAATGAAGGAACAAAAAAAAGGCAAAAAACTACTGGTGCTATGAGTCAGAGCATAACTCTGCTATCCACTCACGGAGATGAGCTATGTGGCCGTCTAGGCACCTCCGATCCCGGCGCTCAACTTCTTGGGCCATAACCTTCGGATCCTCGTAGCAAGCATATGACTCATGTTTGTCCTCTAGTTGTTGCACCAGAACCTCAACGCCAGCCGTGTTCTGCGTTGTTTGGCTCGTCTCAGTACAGATGGCCTCCCCTTCCTGCTGGGCCTCCCTCAGCCTATTTTTTGTTGTGTCAAGATCAGACTGGAGCCGTCTAATCTTCTCGGTCAAATCATTTTGTCGAGAAAGGCACTCCTCTCTGATATCATCCAGCTGGTCACGCCTCTCCCGTAAAATTTAGAGGTCACGCTGCAGGCACTCCATAGACAAAGCAATAAAGGCCTTCTCTGTCTCCACCTTCCTAGATAACTCGTTATATTCATGGGAGATCAGCATTCCCATGTCCGCCTGCTGATACTCCTGCAGCTCAGTTAGGCATTTCTCTACCTCCTGTAGTTTGTGGTCCAGAAAGTCGGCCATCTGCTCAAAGCCAGGGATACCCCTCAGAGAATGGACCTGGCCCTCAGCAAAGTGCCTTACCCAGGCAAAAGATTTGTTGCGCTCCAACACACCCTCGATCCCCTTCTTCAAGAACATGTAGAAGCTCTAGATAGAAAGTTTGACGGTCTCGTCAATCTCCTCCAAGATAGCCGGAGTCAAATGCAATAGAATTGAAGATGAGTCCACAAACGCGGCAGGCGACACAACGGTTCTCAAAAACCTCGAAGGTGAAACAACAGTAGAGGAGCATCCAGCGGTCTTGTCGGTGAGCCAATCTTTCATGGACGTTCGAAGAGCCTGGATGCCCTGTAACTTAGCCACATATACCGGAGTACTACCAAGACTGGGAACAGAAGTAGCAGGGTACCTCGCCACATCGCCTCCCTCCAGTGCTCCATCCCTAGATTGTATCGCGATGGCTTCGGGAGGTGGCACAACAACCTCATCACGACGGTTCACCACCTCACTATCCAGAGAAGCTTCAGTCACGGAGTCCCCGACAGCAACAACTGGAGGAACAGTCGCCGCACCAGAAGAACCCGCAATGTCTAAAGGGTTCTGGACAGACCGCGCTTGGTGTCCTCCGCCTCCAGAAAAATGGGGGAGAGATCGAGACCTCCTTCGAACAAGCCCACCACATTGTTCTTCTTTGACATCTTTCTTGTCGGCCGCATCCACAGTCTACAAGGGAAAGATAGGGCCTGCGGAACCAGAGCAAGCAGTAATCAGCTTTACTCGAAGAATCGAGAGTTGAAGCCAAAAAATTTGATCTTCCATCAGGTTATAAAATGACGTACCAAAGGGAGGCGGCCTAGGTTGTAACTCATCCAGCGATGTCATAGCCGTCCCTATGGCTTCTATGTCATCCACGGATATGTGCTCCAAAGGAGTATAAGGCTGCTCCGTCTAATGCGCATCCAAGTCCTGAGCCCCCAAAGCCTCAGGTGCTGGTTCTGAGATACCTGTGTCAAACTCCGGGGGAGATTCCTCCTCCGGTTCAGTGTAGGAAACCACCGAAGCGGTTGTCCGCTGGCGACGGCCCCTTCTCTCCTGTGCCTGAAAACGATCGAACAGACTAGAAGGAAGATATTCATAAAGAGGACCGAAAATGATCAAACTAAGAGGGCTTACGGATACCGTCATAGCATCTAAATGGAGTCATGCTTCAGGAACCATTAGTGCGAGGGGTCATACCTCTCCTCTTGCATGAGACTTTGACTTTGTCGCAGGTCCCGTCCCTGCGACCACTTCAGTCCTCGTTTTCTTTGAGTAGTGAGCATGCGGAGCCCTTGCTTTCGACTTACGTTTAGCAAGCAAAGGATCATCGAAAGGAGATGTCATCACCTCCTCCCCAGTGGATGTCTCCAACTCTACAAGTAGGGGCCTAACAACCCCCTTGCCTTTCTTGGGTATTTGACGACTCTTGGCGTCGGATGACATCAGCATAGTACCTTCAATATAGCTCATCTCCAAGTTGAAGCCGGACGACGGAGCATTGATCGAGCAATAATACCTCGCAGCCGTGTACAGGATTCTGGGATCGGCATCAGTTATTGGTAATCGGAATGTAACCTGAGTGTGTGTGGCATTGTAGTAACTACACGCCCGGGCTCCGTCCAATAGACTCCCTCGATAACCAAGGGAGGCGCTCGGATGGCCCAGCAAAAATTGACTATACCCGAACTGGCGGACAAACCGGCTCGGCAGGTACGACTCCAAGAAGACCATATCCCGATTCTGGTATACTAGGTGGGAAGGACGAATGGACTGGAGCCAACGAAAAAGCTTCTCCGACAGGGTCCGAGTTCCTACCCAAGCATCTTTGTGAATCATATTCCTTTCCTCGTCAAAAAACTCAGGTTCGGTCGTAAAAAAATACCAGCTTGACATGAAGGCCAGCTCCCTCCTACATGCAAGGACCGATTCACAAATCCAGGCATCATCCTCTACCATATCGTCATCAACGCCGGGACGCATCAGGGATTCATGGTGTAAGAGAAGCCAGTCCATCAAGTAGTGATAAGGGAGTTCAACCCTGTTAAATTATCATTTGCCAAGACGAACTTTCAGCTTCTGAGCAAAGGATCGAAGACCACAGTGTATGCTGTAAACCATAGCCGGTAGTAGGGCCAACTTGAGGCCAAAATTCAACTACACGGCAGGGAGGATTAGGTTGCTACTGACCCTATCTATCGATCCGGAGCCACCAGAAACTACGCAAGTGCGCAACCAAAGCATCAGGTATTCCGCCAATATGGCCTTGGCGGATAACCTGTGGGTGTCCACATAAAAGTAGCTGAAATACTCGTCCGGGCTAACAAGCTCATCAGGGGACTCTTCACTTCTCTCTGATTCTGAGGATCTCTCGGCATCTTCTTTCTCAGCAGCTAACTTCTTCAGCTTCTGAATCGAGTCAGCAAATTTTTGCTTTGACCATAGCGTCCAAGCATGGATTTTGGTTGACCCTTTCTGCTCCAGAAAGAGATAGCGGGTCCACGATGGGATATTGGGAGATGATCCCTCATAAGACTTCCTCTTCTGCTTCTTCATCCACTGACAAATGCGGTAAAGATACAGTAACTCCTGGTACACTGCTAGGATCTCTGGATTCTCTGCCTCCAACTTTCCAACTTCGTATTTCGCTAGGATCTCAGGTGCCCCTCACCGCAAAGTACAGGTTGGCTGCCCTAAGCTCTTGCTCATATCTCTTCAGAATTTACAACGTTAGACGACACCCCGAGATGTTATAATGTGCCCAGCTGACAGCCCGCAGTTGCCTAGTCGGGTAAGATCCTTTTTTTGCAATTTGACGGAGGAAAGTATCTGTTGCATAGGCGCTCAAGTTCGGCCCCAACTCACTCCTAACAAGGCCGGTCTTCAAACCACGTAAGGAGTATGAGCATGCCTCCTTCTGGCTAAAAAAATTTCCCTTGTTCTTGTCCCATCGTATACTGCTGGCGAGTGCCCCCTGCTGCCCATGTGTCAGGTCCCAATCCATCTATTGTGGACACGTCATCACCTTCAAGTCCAATAAAGGCAGATAACGCTCGAAAGAGAGAAATGATATTTTTGTTCCGCGAAAGGTGAATGACCAGTTCTCGTTAATCTTCCCTATCTCTGGATGAATGGCCTTCAGCACATCCCCAAAGAGGAAGTACGATTTCTTAAAGAAATATTCATCTCCTGTAGGGATCTCTTCCGCATCCAGTTGACTTAGAAAAAATGAAGGATCTTGTGCAGCGATTCTCTGTTGGCGCTTAGAAGGGAGATCTCTATCCACCTGACCTCGGACAGTAGAAATTAAGTCCCCCGGGTTCATATCCAGAGAAAGCATTTCATAGCCAAGCACCAGTTCCCCCAAGGGCGCAGTGGGTAAAGTCACTGCAAAAACAACAAAGGAACATAGTCAGGGACATGAAGAAACCCTCAAGCGGCAGAAATCCGCATGTGGCAGAAACCCTTATGCGACAGAGTTACGCATATGGCTGCAGTTTTTATGCGGCCGAGTAACTCATGTCGCAGTGATAAGTCAGTGCATGTTCTAGATGATGATGAGTCACCCATGCGACCAACTATGCACATGTGCCTCTGTGTTCAAGGTCTTCTTCTCCAAAACAAATTTACCTAAGCTCGGTGGTTGCACATCCTTGGAGAATTTGTCCTCCTCACACTTTCTTGTGCCCTTACTCCTCTTCCTAGAGACTCTCTTAGCAGCAGTAGCAGAAGAAGAACCCTTGGGAGCCATGTCGAGCAGAGAAGTAGCAGGCGGTCAGCAAAGGCAAGAAGAAGAGGAAGAAGAGAAAGTAAGAAAGTAAAAAAGGAATATTTATCTCTCCTCAAACCTCTTTATAAAGGGAAGAAAAGACGGCTCAGGACAATGATGAGGCCATTTCGTATCCCGATCTGTCTTGATCCGCGCGACAGAGAAAGATGACGGCGTCCCCTCGTTCGTTGTGCCGTCTCATCTCTTGTGAACGGTCGCTTCGGATTCTGTGTCAACTGACGGCTCAGAATCCCTCTGAGATCAAACCAAATATCCGCATATATGACTTGACAGCCTGTCAGAAGTGTCTGTGCGACAACGTATGTATGCGGCACGCTAAGTCATGTGGCCAAAAATTGATTAACAATGCTTCTTATTCAAAGTATTTCAAACTTGATACTTTAAAAACTTTGAAGGGGGTCTTGTAGAAGCATAAAAAATATATAATCATACGACTTATATGCTGGCTGCATCCTCATGTTGAAGACATGCCGCATAGTCAACCCTCCCATGCGGCCTGGACAGACAAAGAAAGCCGAGTCGCATGCATGCCCTCTGATACGGTTCCCAAATATCCACCATAGTTCCAAGCATTTATTGCCCAGACTGCCTCAAAAAGTGTGAGAGAGACGGCGACACACAATCCGACAGAAACGTTACGTCAGGTACTAATGACTTCGTCAGAACGCACAGAGCCACGCGTCGAATACTCTACGGCCTCGCCAACATGCGGCCAGAGTGTCGATTCGACCAAGGCCCAAACGAGAGCACGTATGCGGCTACATGACCCATGCGGCCTCGCCAACATGCGGCCAGAGCGTTCATTCGACCAAGGCCCAAACGAGAGAAGGTATGAGGCTATATGACCCATGCAGCCTCGTAAACATGCGATCTAGTTGTTGTGCAGCCTCTAACTCACAAGATTTTTTCGTTACAACTGCAGAGATCTTCGCACAATGGCGCTGACTACGTGTTCAGATGATCAAGTCACGCCCATAATGTATTGATAACAACCCCGAGATCCCATCAACAGCATATCTCAACCAAGACCACGTGGCAATCTGTCCATGGCACACAGCAACAATTACAACCGTATTCTATTGAAGGAGCCTTATACGGCCACCAAACAGAGGCATATGCGTCACCCATAGCCCATCAGCACGATGGCTATAAATAGGAGAAACTTGAATGTTCAAAAGGTCGACTTTTTCTGCTTCAGAGATAGACCGAACCGGGGCTGGCTGGCTATCGGGGAATCTACACTCAAGGGAGAGAGAAAAACTTCCACACCGGATCGTCCACGGAGTAAAGAGAGTTGCTGCACTCCTAACCCTCCATCATCACCTCCCAGGAAACAAATTTGTACTTAGATTGTCTCCTAGGACACTTCTTTGTACTTTCTTAGTTTGTTAAATCAAATCCAGTTCTCTCAGTTCTTGTTTTGATATAAAATGGCAAACACAGAATTATCGTTTAATTGAGAGAGTTTTTAACTATAACAGCTTTCCATCTCGAGAATAATGAATGAAAACTAGCATCAAAAGCCATCCAGCTCCTCACGAGCTACTAAAGCTTCCTAAAGCTTCGAATAAAGATGAATCATAAGTTCTCCTCTCAAGTTTCTTAAAACACTCCCGAAACATTCCTTCATACTGTCACCAACCAGGCACCGTCCACTACCCACATCTTGTTAGAAATTTGGTGTATCTCAAATTTTATAAATATTTCTTCATTATGTGGTCCATATTCCATATCCTGGTTAAATTAAGTAAATGCTAAATAATAAAAGTTTGGTTAATGTAGAAGATTCTTACCATTTGCAACTTTGATGGACGATTGTAACTTTTGGTGAATGGTTGCACCTTTGATGAAAGGTTGCACCTTTGATGAAAAGTTGCATGAATAGGAAAATCTGTTCCCTCTCTCTGCCTATATATATGAACCCAAATTCCATCATTAGGGTCATCTTAAGAAACGCAATTCATGAAAAATAGACCAAGAGAGAGAAAAAGAATTTCACATAAAAAAAAACTATGGATTCTAGTATATTTTTTATATATGAATTATAGTGACTAATTATATGATCAAGATCCTATATCGATTTACATATTTTAAGTTTACATGTTCGAATTAAAATTTATGTTTACATGTGGTATCAGAGCCTTGTTAGATCATATTTTAGTTCTATGTATAGAATAATTTAGAAGGAATTAAGATCCAATTCTTAAAGTTCAATCTCAATGTATTTGTTGAAGTTCTGGCCACAAGTGTTATATCGATAAAATAACATGCTGGATAACATTCTGGTAATTATTAAACTTCTTCTTCCTTTTTATACAACATCAAAAGTTGATTCTAAATAGTTTATATATTCTGAATTGTTTATCAACATCAAAAGTTGATAACAGTTCAAACTCGTAATGTTAGATAATATATTTGGATATTTAAACTAGTGCCTGACATGACATGAAATTGCAAAAATCTGAGGTGTTATATATTTGTCATTCATTCATAAATTAGATAAAGGTGTTTACTGACAATTCTTTTTGGTCTTGGAGAATATCCAATACGGCTTGCTGCTGCCTGTTCTATTTTTCTGTCATGTCTGGTACAATCTATTATGTTGTTATTGGTTATATATAAAAGAAGTCTAGTGTTGTATGAATTTTGATCATACAATTCTTCATTCAGAATGCATGAACTTCTTAATTTGGTGTCAAAATGGGATCAGAGTCTAACACTTGTATTTTTTTTTAAACTGATGTTAATTTTTTTTAATATAACTTTTTGGACCATTAACATTAATCAGAGTCTGGACAAAAGATAGAAGATGCCAAGGATCCATGATGTACATTTTTTTTGTTTTCTTCTAATTTACATGATTTGTCTTCTCTGTGACAATTAATCGTCATGTTCCAATACATTAAGTATTGATGGACGACATTAATCATAATCGGCATAATCTTTTATAAATCTTAATAGAGAGAGTTCGGATATGGTTTCTGGCTGGTTCAATTTAAACTAGTTGTTAATGCCGATTGTAGAAATATCAATGATATATTCATATAGAATAATTGTAGATATATTATGTATATGGTTTGAACTATAATATTCATATTATATTGAATTGATAATCACCACAGTGGTTTCAATTATATTATTATCATTGTATGACATTCATATTATTGATTGGTGTTCACCACAATGGACTCAAATTATACCTTGAATGTTCGACTAAGTAATATCATTGTTGGTTTATTTGCTTAAATTATGTTTTACCCACAGGTAGACCATATATTATTAGTAAAATAAACATTAAGGTAGTTGATTATTTCTATAATTAAGCAAGTATATGATATTCACAGATACCATGCTTGTTTCATTATTGGTTTTGATCACTCATTTATGTATAAATCTTGGTCATGTTTGTTTAATATTGTGTTTATAACTCAAAGATTAATTGAAGTAAGCTTGTTTCTATAATGCAGTTCAAATCCCTGTTCAACGTAATTCTTTTGCCAAATATGTTCCCAAACTAGATGAGACTAACTACTCAAGAGTGAAAAGAGAATGTGGAATTTTATTTGGGGGTTCTTGACATTGATTCAGCACTTTGTTGTCGACAAGCCTGCTGATCTGATGGCTTCGTCCACAACAGATGAGGCTAAGTTCTTTCACACATGGACTAGAACCAACAAATTGTGCATAAAATTCATGCGCTTAACCACTACTACCAATATCAGATATCCCATTAAAGAAACCGAGACTACTAAGGAATACTTATCTATAATTACTGAACGCTTTAAGCCCGCTGATAAAGAAGTTGCTGAAAAACTTATGGCTGAACTTACGATAACCCGTTTTGATGGCTCCAAAACCATGCAACGACATGTACTTGACATGACGAATCTGGCTACAAAATTAGTTAAATTGGACATGACAGTGGCCGATTCATTTCTAGTCCAATTTATCCTAAACTCATTGTCTCAGCAATATGGTCCTTTTTAAATTCATTATAACACGATTAAAGATATGTAGAATATGAATGAATTGATCAATAAGCTAGTTCAGGAAGAGGCTCGAATTAAGCAGCATAATGGTCATGTTGCTCAAGCATATCATATGGTTCATGGAAATGGAAAGAACAAAGTCAGAAAGAGAAATTGGAAGGGCATTAAGAATGGTCCATCCAATGAGACAGATTGACCCGCATCAAAGAAAGCTAAGAAGGATTATAAGTGCCACTTTTGTAAAATGTTGGACACATTCAAAAAGATTGCTTGAAACACAAAACTTCGTTCGAAAATAAGGGTAAGCTTTTGGCTTTTGTATGTTTCGAATCAAATTTTGTTGAGCACCTTCTAATACTTGGTGGATTGATTCTGGTTCTAATGTTCATGTTTCAAACTCGATGCAAGAATTCCTTACAACTCGGACCACAAATCCAAATAAAGACTACATTTACATAGAAAATAGAGTGAAAGCTCTAGTAGAAGCCATTGGCACTTTTTGTTTTGTATTGGATTCTTGTTTTTATTTAGATTTAGAGCAAACTTTTTATGTTCCTTTAGTTTCTCGAAATTGAATCTCCATGTCTAAACTTGATAAGGCCGACTTCTCATTAAAAATAGGTAGTAGTTGTTTTATTTTGTACAAGAATAATGATTCTGTAGGTTCAAATTTTTTAGTCAATGGCTTATATCAAATAAATCTTGATAATTCCTTTTTTGAATCTCTTCTTGTCACCTTGCATCCTAATATTGGTTTGAAACGTAATATGAAGAATGAAAGATCTTCCTTTTTGTGGCATAAAAGACTTGCTGATATATCCAGAGAAAGAGTTAATTTATTAGTAAAAAATAAGATTCTTCTGAGTCTCAATTTTATTGACTTTGGTATTTGTGTGGATTGTATTTAGGGCAAAAAAATCAAACATACCAAGAAAGGAGCCACAAGAAGCATTGATCTTCTTGAAGTAGTACATACAGATATTTGTAGACCGTTCGATGTTCCATTCATTGGAGGGGGAAATATTTTATTACCTTTCTTGACAATTTTTTACGTTATTGTTATCTTTACCTTTTGCATAATAAATCTCAATCTGTAAATGATGTAGAAATTTACATTACTGAAGTTGAATGACAATTAGGTAAAAGGGTAAAAATTATTAGATCTGATAGATGTGGTGAGTATTATAGAAAATATGATGAATTGGGACAACGTCCTGGTCCTTTTGCTAAACTCTTAGAAAAATTAGGAATTTGTGCTCAGTACACAATGTCGGATTCTCTTTGGCAGAATGGTATAGCTGAAAGACGCAATCGTACATAAAAATGGTTAGGAGTATGATGAGTAATACCAATTTATCCATATCATTGTGGATGCATGCTCTTAGGACCACTAGGTATATCATGAATCGGGTTCCCAGTAAAGTTCTTCCTAGGACACCTTTTGAAATGTGGAAAGGATGAAAACTTAGTTTAATACATTTGCATGTATGGGACTGCCCTGCGGAGGCACGTATTTATAACCCACAAGAAAAGAAATCAGATCCAAAAATAATAAGTGGTTATTTTATTGGGTATCCAGAAAAGTCAAAAGGGTATAGATTTTACTGCCCTAATCATAGTACGAAAATTATAGAAACCGAAAATGCTAAATTCATTGAGAATGGTGAAGTCAGTGGGAGTGATAAAATTAAAGAAGTAATTATTAAAGAAATTCGGGTACCAATTTTCTTACTACGAATTTTGAATGACATTGTTCTACCTAATGTTGTTGATCCAATCAACAACATTGAACAAAATGTCAATGATCATGAACTCCATAATGTGACTGTCATCATTGAACCAAATATAAATACAGCACCAGAAGTAAGCATTAAGGAGGTCCCAAAGACCCAAGAAATTAGCTATTTCATATGATTACGTGTTGTACATACAAGAATGTGAATTTAACATAGGAATACACACAAGCCATTAAATGCGAAGATTCTAAAAGATGTATCGATGTCATGTTTGATGAGATGAAATCAATGGCTGATAATAAAGTTTGGGAGTTAGTCGAATTACCAGAAGGACATAAGAAAGTCGATTGTAAGTGGATCTTTAAGACCAAATACGACTCTCTTGGTAATATCGAACGACGAAAAGCTAGACTTGTAGCCAAAGGTTTTACTCAAGAAGAAGGTATTGATTTCAATGAAACATTCTCTCCAGTTTCTAATAAGCATTCTTTACGTATCATTATGGCATTAGTAGCTTATTTTGATTTAGACCCGCATCAAATGGATGTGAAAATGGCTTTTTTGAATGGGAGTTTAGAAGAAGAAGTCTACATGGCTCAACCAGAAGGCTTCATCACAGATGAAAAAAAAATTACGGTCTGTTTGTTAAAAAGGTCAATATATGGATTAAAATAAGCTTCACGACAATGGAATATTAAGTTTCACAATACCATTAGTTCCTTTAGGCTTACTGAAAATCTTGTTGATCGGTGTATATATATGAAGATCAGTGGGAGTAAGTTTGCATTTTTTGTTCTATATGTTGATGATATATTAATTGCCAGCAGTAACCTTAGTTTATTATGGAAAACTAAGGCTTTTCTTTCTCAAAACTTTGAAATGAAAGATATGGGAGAGGCATCATACGTGATCGGAATAGAAATATTTCAGGAAAGATCACGTAGATTTTTTGGATTGTCTCAGAATGCATATATCACAAAAGTTTTGGAAAAATTTAATATTGTATTTTGCGATCCTAATGTTGTTCCAATTCAGAAGGAGGATAAGTTCAGCTTAAGTTAGTGTCCTCAAACTGAATTGGAACATGAACGAATGAAAGTTTTTTTCTTATTCTTCTCTTATAGGAAGTTTGATGTATGCACAAGTTTGCACTAGGCTAGACATTAGCTTTGTCGTCGGTATGCTGGAACATTATCAAAGCAACCCAGGAATTGATCATTGGAAAACTGCTAAGAAAGTGTTGAGGTACTTACATGAAACAAAGGGACATATGCTCACATTTAGACATATTGATCGTCTCGTCTTGAGGTGATTAGTTACACATACTCGAATTTTGGTGGATGTGTGGATACTAGAAAAAGTACTTATGGTTTTGTATTTGTATTAGCTGGAGGTGTTGTATCGTGGAATAGTGTCAAACAAACCATTATTGCTTCATCCACCATGTAGGCTAAATTTGTAGCATGCTTTGAGGTTACAATTCAATGATTATGGTTGCAAAATTTTATTGCAGGGCTTAGAGTTATGGAGTCTATCGCTAGACCACTGAAAATTTATTGTGATAATGTCGCATCATTATTCTTTTCAAAGAATGATAGGTATTCTAAGGAATAAAGCACATGGAGATGAAATACCTATCAGTGAAGGAATAAATTCGAAATAAGCGAGTGTCAATTGAACATATTAAAATGGATGCTAATATAGCATATCTATTAACTAAAGGGTTACAACCCAAGACATTTAAGCAACATGCTGACAAGATGGGTCTTGATAGTAAACAATAGCCTTTTCTTATTTGTGGATTGTTATGTGCTTGTATTTTGACATTTTTGAGAATTTATTATTGAAAATTCTGAATTTTTATGTTTCCATTATTTATGTACGTTATGTGAATGGATGAATGATAACAGAAATAGTCTTTTCATTAAGACATTAAGGGAACATTATGATTGCTTCGTTGTACAGACTTGGTTAAGTAGATTATTGGTATGTGGTACATGGAAGGGACCATGTTCTTTAATTAATATGGAACTGCTATGACTCTCATCAATGATCTAGTTAACAAAGGTAATTAAGACAAACCTTTTAAGTATATTATTTCAGCATTTATGTGCGCCTTATGATTCCTATATGAAACCATAAATATGATTGTTATATGGACCAAGTGTGTCACGCCCCAGTCCCAAATTACGTAGGACTAGGAATACGTAAACATGCCAGCCGTATATATATGATAACTCCAATATATGGAAACCATAACACATACGTACGCTGTATTATGAATAATAATTCACAAGTGGTATATAATGTCACAAGTTACAGGCACAACTAAATCTCATCCACAAAACCAAATAAAAATAAATAACCAAATATGGCAATGAACCAAGTATGAAATAGTCAAGAAGAACTAATAGTTGGGTGGAGACAAATCCAATACCAAACTAGGATATGAAAAAAATATAATAAATACATCATCTAGTGATCAGAGAGGCTCAAAGGGAAGACCTCCTCAAAAGAGAAAGAAGTAGCAAGTCCTGATCCGTGCTCCTACAAATAGTCATGATCATCTACATCTGGCAAGGTACCAGGTCCTCAAAGGGACGTAACAAGATACAAAAAATAGCATGCCAATTAAACACAGTAAAATATGCATAATAGACAAAAAATATACAAGTACGATGTACTAGACAATCTATATGAAAATGCATAATGAGGATAACTTTTTGACGTATGGGCAGGCCTAGGCTACTCTAATATACATGTTATCTCACTACTCATGAATACAAAAATGTACATGTACCATCGACTGACATACCTCGAGGGTAGCGACCATCGTGACACCAGAAGCCGACATACCTTAAGGGTAGCGACCATCGCGACACAAATACCGTAGTGCGTCCAGTTACTAGGGCTTACCGAGTTGGCTAGCCCATACGCCTACTGGCTGTCATCCCCTCCCATGATACTATGTGTCAAGTGTGTATCAACATATATAATATATAATTATGACCGAAAAGAAAACACATATAAAACACATATAATGAATATATAAAAATATGACAAGCATGCAAAGTACTGTAAGCAATTTGGCAAGGTATACTTGCAGAATAGAAATAGAGATATATACACAGAAATAATGGAAACAATTCATGTAATAAACTGTACAACATTGGCAAGGCATCTTGCCTGCTCCAAAAAAGGATTAAGTCGCAACTCAAGACGTCGTCTGATCTATCTGTCACATAAATTAAACAAGTTATATCTACAAAAGTGATTGGATAGATTTTCTAGTCTAATCTATTTTAATTATAAATAAAATAACATAAAATATTAATTTAATTTAATTATATTTTTATTTTTATTTTATTTTAAGACTAACCCTATATTTTGGTTTAAAAAAAATAATTTTTGGGATCCGTGGCACGCAAATCGAGGCATTCTGTTGACTAAAAAGTCAACCAATACAAAACCAAAATTTATGTATAAAATTCTATAGATTTTAGGGCTACATAATGCTGGAATCGACGGTTTAACCAAAACTTGAACTGGTAAAGAATTATCGCCCATATGGCACACAAATGACAGTTTTTTATGATTTTCTAGTTACTTCTAGGTTGCACTAATTTTCAAGAATAGTAAACTAGCATATTTAATGCTGAGAAAAATATATGTTATATTTCATCAGTCAGCTTTCTCAAACTTTAAACTGATCGTCATTTCGAGTTCGGGATCTCCCGGAATATCAAAAACATCGAAATGTGTCATATTTCGGACAACTAGCACTCAACGAAATTTTCAAAAAATTAGGTTCAAAATTTATGAAAATAAATTTGGTATTCAGAAACTATACCTCGAGACGGTTTTAACATAAGAAATATGAACACATTTGGAGTCCGGAGCTAGGAGTTATGGCTTCTAGAAGATCTAGAAACCCTAGATGAGAACCTCCACATACCTCTCTCTCTCCTCTTAATTCGGCAGGAATAAAAACTCTAGAATTAACCACACCCACATATATATAGAGGAGAGAGGGGCTGACGTCAGGGTCCCCCTGTTAGGCCACGGTGGCTGACAAGCAGGTCCAGATTGGGCTAACTGGGTATTTAATTAGGAAAATTAGTTTTTAAATTATCAGATATTATTTTTTTAATCAGTTTTTGGTGTATCTCGAATTTTGGTGTTTATAAAGTGGGAGACTGTTAGAAATTTGGTGTATCTCGAATTTTATAAACATTTTTTTCATTATGTGGCCCATATTTCATATCCTGGTTAAATTAGGTAAATGCTAAATAATAAAAGTTTGGTTAATTTAGAAGATTTCTACCATTTGCAACTTTGATAGACGGTTGCAACTTTTGGTGAATGGTTGCTCCTTTGAAGAAAGGTTGCATGAATAGAAAATTTTGTTCCTCTCTCTACCTATATATATGAACCAAAATTCCATCACTAGGGTCATCTTAAGAAACATAATTCATTAAAAATAGGCCAAGAGAGAGAAGAAGAACTTCACATAAAAAAAAAACTATGGATTCCGATATGTTTTTTATATATGAATCATAATGACTAATTATATGATGAAGATCCTATATCGATTTACATGTTTTAAATTTATATGTTCGAATTAAGATTTATGTTTACAGATCTAACTTATAAATTGTTTCAAGAGGGATTTGCTATCGCATTTGAGTCACTAGAGAAGGACAGAGAAAAATAAAGAACAACATTTCAAAAGTTGTCAATAAAATATCTTGCCACCTCCGCTAGTTTTTCTTGTTTCCCATCTTTTGATCCTAAGTGCAATATTGTTTTGTCATTTCCATAGAACAATAACACTCTGAGTAGTTGACTCAATATAACTTTGAAACCAAGAAAAAAAATTACCAAATCTTAGCCAATTAAGAATTCAACGTCACTTTGAGGATCTTTACCCATTTCGAGCAAGTTCACATTCAACAAAAGTATGAAGTTGGTCTTCTATACCTAGACCGTAGACTGGACAAGTACTATCAATATCCATACACATCTCTAACTAAGAATAGATAGAACAATTTTATCTTACTGAAATTTTAAAAAAAAAAATATTTGGCCCGTCAAAAATTTGACCTCAAATTGGCACCTCGTCACCCTCCTATTGGCTCCGTCCACTTACCTCCTGTAGTGCGGAGTCCGCCACCGCCAATAGATGGCCGCTTCGATCAACTACCTTCTTCTGCATTAGAAGTTTCAGCGATCGATATTTTCACACATGATTTTCAAAAGAAACATCTAATTTGAGTGCACTTCTAACAGTTCAAGATCATCTCATGATATAATGCCATTAAATCACATCTGAATTTTGAACTGACAACAAATACATTCTAATAATTAAATTGACGGCATAAAATTGGCTTTGACAATATCAAGATTCAACCTTGTTACTCAAAACTCCTCTCTCACCCTTGAATAGAATAGAAGTAGGAATATGTTTGGATGAGCATTAGATAGGGATCTACCAATCATCCTAAATCCGAAGAACTCAGCACTCAGCCATATATATATATATATATATATATATATATATATATATTTATATATTCAAGAAAAAAAAATATAAGTCATAGACTCATATTCCTATATGAACCAATATATATGTTGACCAATATAAAATTTTAATTAAAATATAAACATATCTATAATAAATTTTAAGTTAAAAAAAAATTGCGATGTCCGAAAAGTAGCAACCGTCCATCAAAGTCGCACACCACGTGTCCTCCCTATTGGTCGAAGTCAACCCCATATACGCCATATACGAGGTCGAAGTCAACCCCATATACGCCGTTCTAATGTTAGCTCCCAAAATCTAACCAATAGACGGAGGACACATGACACGCAGTTTGAGCCAAGGTCGCCAAACACAAACACACACCCCTCCTCCTGTGTTCTGTGTAGCATTGTTGATAATTAAATTGGTCCTATGAGACATAGAAGTGGCTTTAACAATATCAATATTCAATCTTATACTCAAGCTCATGTCTCACCGTTGAATAGAAGTAGGAATGTTTGAATGAGCATTTGATAGGGATCTAGGAATCATCCTAAATATGAAAAACTCAGCTATTACATCTGTCCATCAAAAAAAAAAAAAAATAATAATAATAATAATAATAATAATAATAGCTTAACTATCTTATATTATCTAATTACATAAACATATCTATAATAAATCTTATTTAATTTTTTTTGCGATGTTTGATATAATGCTCAGGATTTTGTACATACTTTCTTGCATACCTCTTGGCCCATTGCCCCCAACTCCCATCATTTCTAAATGCAAGGAATATTATGTTCCCACCACAATTCGAATTCGGATAGATGTGGCAGATGCATGCTCCCATCTCAACTATTTGGGGTAGAGATGATTGACATAAATAATAATTAAAATATAAACATATTTATAATAATTTTTTATTCAAATATATTCAAATATTTAAAATATTTTTCAACAATGTCAAGAAAAAAATTAAGTACGGCACATGTATATATATATATATATATATATATATATATATATATATATATATATATATATATATATAATTTATTTATTTATTTATTAGTAAACGGGATATGAGCCATAGTGTTCATATTCCTACATGAACCACGCACCTCTCCGGCGGTTTAATCCTGAGACCGTCCGCCTAGTCAGGGAGGTTATACCTCTTCTTACTGACCACAAGAACAAATTGAGCTCAGTATATATATATATATATATATATATATATATATATGTTTTCTTATAAGATATTAGTCAAGGTGTATATCGAGCCTACTCGGACCTAGTGCTGACTGGTTTTGATCGGGCCTGGGCGGTCAGGGCTTAGACCAGAGTGGAGGCAGGCCAAGTCGGCCATCACCGGAAAGCGCAGGGGGGAAGGGGGGGGGGGGGGGTGGAGATGAATCCAGCCCAGACCCGAGTTCGGTCGGGAGTGGGTCGGTAAATCTGATATAACATTTTTTTTCATAACTAAAAGAATAAAAGTAAACATTTTATTTGTATAAAATTTGTTACCAATAAAATTTACAAGTCTTTTGTTTTCCATAGAATTCTTGTACCGTAGTTAGGTTTTCATTGGATACAATATTACTAGATACCCATACACTTTTTCAGATGTCTACATAGAATTCATGTGACACGGTTAGGTTTCCATTAGATACAAGATTACTAGATACTCATACACTTTTTCATATGCCTATGTAGAATTTCTATGTCACAGTTAGGTTTCCATTGGAATTTCTATGTCACAGTTAGGTTTCCATTGGAATCGTTTCCTATAATAGAAGCATTCTACATGAACTTCATACGAGAATATTCTTTCCATATCGCACTCATTGTAAACTCCGGTAAAATGATGTCAAACTTATGATCTTCTTTCGAGTTGAGGTCCTTATTGCAGTGTGAGTTGAGGTTGCTAATCTTGCTATTGCTGTGGTGGTTGATCATTTTTCATGATGGTAAATGCCTTTTCATACTAGATTGCTTGTTGTTATTGCAAGAGAAGGAAGAAAATTTATTGTGGTCAATTTTGGTGAAATATGTCATATTTATAGTTTTTTTTTTATGACAAATTATTCCTAATACTCCTAAAATAGAATTGTTATAAGGATATTTCGATAATTTTCAACAAAATAGCCAAAATATCCTTCAACAGTTATAAAACAACAATAATAATGAAAATATTTTGGTAAATATTTTTTTAAAGACAAATATGACAGTTGGAGAAATAAATTGTCAAACTATTCCTCCAACGTTTCTCCTAAACGACTTTAATAGGAGGCTATTCTGACAATTTATCCCCATATATATATATATATATATATAATTTAAAATTGTGGGGTCTACAGGAGGTTTGATCTCTGAATCGGATCTGGACTGGGTCGCTGAACCGGGATGGTCTGGACTCAAAAAAAAATTCAGATTGGACCAGACCGAACCATCAAACCACTTTTTTAGACCCAACCCGAATCCGAATGTCTTATGGGCCGTGCCGGATCAGCCCGTTGGTCGAATCTGAATTGGTCCAGACTGACATTGACCGAGCCGGTTCAGGTGAGGATTCCGGACCGCCGGCCTAATTTTACACCTTTGAGAAAAGAAATCGGAGCGGCAATTCAACGTTCTTTTGTCCCAAATTCCGAATCTGTCCTCCAACTTCCGTGACGCGCATCGATGCCGACATGGGCGGTTTGGTCACGAAAAATGGAGTGGGCCACAGCGCCCCGAGTGACGCAGACATTTGCCTTGCGAGCCCACTGTCCCCTAAATCGGCCACGTATCCACTTTTTAAAAGGAAAACCGCTTTCGTAGACTGTGTAAAACGTGGCCACTGTTAGCGGGTCGGGTGAGAAAATAAGTGAACCCGACATGTAGCTTTCATTATGATTGGTTTATGTCACGTTTGCAAAAAGACCCTTCCAAGTATCACCAATTTGCTCTACAGATCTGAAATTCTTATTTGCAAATTTACCCTATTTACATAATCTTAACCCTAGTCCCCTGCACAAACTAAAATAACTAAAACTAAAACTAAACGACTAGTCAGCGTAACAAACTCTAACACTCTCTCATATTGTTGTATTGTTGTTGGTATTGTTGGGTCCATGCTAGATTTGATAAATTTTGAAGCTCAAATATGGTCAAATATTTGATTTGATATAATTTGAACGTCCATAATTGATGTTGGACTATTTTAGGTGGAATATAATTCTTATTTTAAGATTTTCTATTTAGAAAATCATATTATGACCTAAAATATAATTTCTCATCCTATAAATATAAGAGGAGGGTGGAGGAACAAAGTATAGCACAATATAGAGATTCAGAGTACTCGTCCATAGAAAATTTAAGAGAAAATCAGTACTTTGCTCTTATGATTTCGCCATCCAAGACAGAAGGAAGAAGGAGATGTAATCGGAGAGTCGTCAACTTCAATTAGAAAAATTGTTACGGATTTGTGAGCGATTTCAATTGTTATCTCTAATTTTTCTTCTTGAGTATGGTGAGGAGGTTGAACCTATTAGGACAAAGGGTTTCAACCTTAGTTTTGTCAATCTTGTAATTTCACCTGAGTTATAAATGTTAGAATTTGTCCAGGTGACGTAGTCATCTTCATATACTTGTCTTTATCTATGCTTGGTGTTCGTTAGACAAGGACCCTAGAAGGAGGGTAAATAGGGTCAAGCTAATAAATCAAGCACAAATAATTAATAATAGACAATTTTAAAAATTAAGTGTACAAGAAGTAAAGCAATAAGAATACTGATACCCGATGTATCTTGGTATCCTCCTCGAGGCACTCCAGTCCCAGAAACTTTTGTCCGGCTTGAATCCACTATTAGCAAAATAGTTACACCATGAGCTTTGATCCGAAGGTCCGTTGACTTCTTACACAAGAGCTTTGATCCGAAGGCTCCCTAACTTCATACAAGCTTTGATCCGAAGGCTTGTACACTTCAACCTCTTACAAGCTGGTTTTGATCTTCTTACAACAAATATAAAGATCTAACTTTTACAACTCAAGAACACTATAACACAATTTATGGATAGGCAAATGAAAGCTTTGGTGGAGTGTTTATGGATGGCCTTTGGTAGATTAAAAATTTTAGGCTCAAAGGGATCATGTCACGTCTCGCTCCCAGAATACTAGGTAAATACAGGGGCTAATATAGCCAACCGCATATTGCAGAATACCAAAGTAAACCGTAATATGTTAAGGTTGTCTAGAAGACAAATGAGTGAACTCTAGCATGCTATGACATCAGTTCTAAGGCTGACAAATCCTATTATCTCACCCAACAACACAAGTAAAAGAGTATATCATACATGAAAGTAAAAATGCATCCCAAATTACGATCACATATGATCATGAAGCTAGTGGATACAAAATGCTGCACTAGCATAGTTTAAATATACATGATTTAAATATACCAGTCATGTCTAATATATACATCATGTTGACCGAAGTCTCAAAAATATAATGAGCTAACTTTGCCCCTTGCTAAACACCACAAAATAAAGTAATCAAGACGAGGGGTGAAAGAAAGGAAACTCACTCGCGAGCTTCGGCCGCAGTCCTACGAGTGCGAACCATCTTGCTGGAAGCGCGGAGGATCCTGGTTCTCTTTGGGGTAACCTGGCCATCCAAAGCCAGTAGGGTTAGAACCCCAAGTAACAAGTATCACAAAGGAGCTCGAGGTGATAGGCCAAACACATCACAACATAAACAAAAGAGATATATAAGAAATAAAAGTAGATCGAGACTTGTACGGTAAGGCGGCGAGCGACAAGAGAGCATAGAAACTACTCTGGATCGGGACTACGACCCTTGAGCCAAACAAGGACCGAGGTTGCAGACCTTCATCTGAACAGAACTTAGCACCCTAACCACGCGCCGGGAGAAAATAAAACTAGAAGAGCAAGCTATACGAATAACAACATCCAAATCACGGCCAAACAAGCCTACGACTTGCTATAATTAACTAACTAGGGTAATCACAAGCCCTAATTACTAAAAATATATTGCTAAGAATATTGCTGCCACCGGCACTGCAGTCAACCCGGATGGCCAATGGTACGCTTGTCTAGTAAATTTCAATGCACATTCAACCATACAACAACATAACTTATTACTTGTCACAACAGAAACTTAACTCAAAAGCATAAACTTGCTTTACAACATAAACTTTTATATAAACTTGTCTAGTAAGTGTCGTAGCACGCGTAAACTTGGTCAGTCATGGAGCCCTTACCAAATAGGATTGTTCATGCCGCATGGGGCCCTTGGAGATAGGGGTAGCCGGTAGCGCAATATTCTGCCCTCCCAAAATGTTCTAGGTAAATCTTATCTTGTTTAATCATTACTAAATTATTTCAAGTTTTCGAGTCATGGACACTTGAGAACTCCCTAAGATGACGAATCGCGAGAACAAGCTTTTCATGAGTTATTATATTCGCGATACACGATACATCAGACAATACTCACACTTGATTATTCGATACCAAATGCAATGAATTTTCATACACAAATATTTCCACGGTATCGTGAGGATTGTGAGCTTGTACATAAACTGGTCTTGTGAACTCATATGCAAAACTTGTCTGGTATCATAAGCTTGTATCGACATAAAAAAAAATGCACCAATAATTACTAAAAAGAAATTACTAATCAACAGGGAACACAAAAATGCACACAAGAATTTCCTGGCCGCATGCACCCACTGGCCGCATGGACTCACTGGCCGCATGCACCCACTTACCGCATAGACTTTCTGGCTGCATGGACTCACTGGCTGCATGCACCCTCTGGCCGCATGGACTTACTTTTGGACTTAGCGAATTTTTATTCGTTCAACGAGTACGGACGAATAGGCAGTCATGCGTCCAACAAGATGGACGCATGTTGTCAACATGCGGCAAGAGTTCAGGGCGCATAACCCTCTCGGATAGCATTGCACTCTCGGCCGCATGGCTCGCTGGCCGCATGAAGATTTCTCGTCCAGCAAGTTCAGCCATGTTCGAAACTCCAAAAAAATCCAAAAAATTATTTTCTTCACAAAAACTCCATTTTAACTCCAAATCAAGTGAAACGAAAGCCAAAATGCTCGAAATGAAATGCTCTAACATAAGGAACTACTAGTTTTTGAAAACACTAAGTTTTAGTAGATCAAAATCAAGAAAAACTCATAGAACACAAAAAAATTCTAAACTTAAAACTCAGATATACAAATATCTATACATCAAAATCCAAAACTCCAAGAACTAAACATGATCAACAACTCAAGGAGAACATTTTTCATCAAATTTTTTTTTTAAAAACAACATATATAAAAATTCAAAAATCTATGATTTTATCATTGAGCAAGATGTACTTGCTTTGGGTGGCTCCTAGCCTCTACCTCGCACAGTCCAATTGCAGCAACTTTCCCTTAGGGTTAGGGTTAGAGGGAGAGGGGAAAGGAGAAAAATAAAATGAAGAAGAAGAAGAAGGAGAGGCGAGAGAAAAGTCATATATATACTAAGAGAGGAAAAAAGAGGGTTAAAACAACAAAATGAACTAAACCAAGGGTCCATTCTACATGCGAGTCCTAAACTAGGTCTATGGCAATGTCAATAGGTATTCTACTGGTCTCGGATAGTCTCTCTCTCAACAACAAAAATAAAACAATAATAAATGACAATAGCCAACATATGAAATACAGCAGGAATACATAATCAAGAAAAATTAAATTCTAGAAATTTTAAAAAATACTAAATCTGGGATCGGGTATGACAGATCAACCTTGAAGGAAGGGATTCAAGGCTTTAAATTCTCCCGCACCCGGCAAGCAAACTGGTGGGTTATCAGTATATGAATGCACTGGTGGAGAGGCTTCTCGCCCGCTCGACAAATCCAAATACACTATAAAGGTTTCGTGCACCATCTATTAATTTATCTTTCTAATCTTGCCTTAGGATCAATTTCATGGCATAATGAAAAGCCTAACTCGTGTGGCAGTGCGTCGTACGATATAAAAGAAATACGGCTAGACTTACCAACTTACCATTCGTCCTTCCCTGTCCAAGAAAAACCAAGTTAAATCAAGCACGTGCATATATAATAAAATCCAGGGCAATAGCATAAGCAACAAAAGTGTCGTGAGCGAGATTATATTTCAGGTGCACGAGTTACACAGATTATAAGGCATGTTGCAGTAGATGTTCAAGTATTTCATTTATACACAAGTGTCTCATACTCATGATCGTTCAGGTGTTTCAGCTTACTGGATGCGATGCAATGACTCGCACGCGGATTGTCGCTAAGCGAGGATGACTTATCCATATGAACATGAGTCACTGACATAGCCATAAAGGATGAGTTTTAATTACGGGACAAAAATGGTATGCAATGCGGTGGCGAGCCCCGCTACATGCCATTTCTTCCTCCAACATACGATTATTATTTAATCTAAGAGAGAGAATAGCATGAAGGAAAGTTCACAAGGTGCCACACGCCATCCTTGCTCGACAGACAGACTAACCGATGTTTCGTCCGGATCGGATCGGCCCCGTTGCCCCGGCGACCGTCCGCAGGAACCCATTCAATACCTTGTGCACAAATTGTCCGCGACATGCAAGTCTTGGTCTCAGATTTACAGAAGTTCATAACATATTAATCCATGATTCTTGTTCAGAACGAGTATGCTTCACGAGCTATGATTCTTGCTTTACTTGACATAATTCTCGTTCAGTGTTTAACTTGACTTGATGCATTCTCCTGGTTCGGGGACTGCCTTGGCGACCTAACAGTCCCGGATACTTGTAGGCTCATATTGCACAAAAGGACTATTTAATAGTCTTCTGGCTAACTAGATGCATGCACGATACAAATAGTGTTACTTGATTGCGGCATGATATGTGACAAGCATCAAAACTAGGCAACGAGTACAAACTACAATGTAAGCAAACAAGCATGCATTTATATTTGAAATATAAGCATTAATGTTGGCACGGTCTAAGGGTAAACCAAGGAGTAAAATCGTACAAGAACATATCGAGCGACATAGTCTAGGGCGTGCAGTGTAAACAAGTGAAGCAGTGCACTACGAAGAGTATAATGTTCTACTCGAGGCATAGCGAGGTCTACTTGCACAAGACAAAGGTAGCATGCGAGGGTCCATATATAAGCCAAATTTCTATTTCGATGTTCTAACACAAGCAATACAAGTTGGGATTATTCCCTTAGTTAGGTGCGTTGGATTCTTTATTAGCATGCATGAGATGATTCACCTAGCGACTAGCATGTATCATCCATATTTTAAGTGTGCTGGCTAAGCAAAGACAAGTTCATCGTAGCCACCCACCTTAGTGATGATTTGCCTCGGTCGAGCGATACTCCGAGCGAGCCTTTGAAAGTCTGAACTCCTGAAGGGCCAAGTCTAGAAATCCTTTGTCTCAAACGAGTCTTCTCGCTGAGCAAAATGGGTCGGGTCGTTGCATTTGCGTTGTTTGAATCGGCTGTCCGCTTGAACGGGATGGGTCATTATAATATACACCACTCAGAAAAAGTCTCGTCCTCGAGACTTCCTGAGCGCCAACCGGTCGGTCTATCGCACTATCGAATTTATCTCAAGCATATCAATCGATACCACTAGATTCGTTCGAACACAATTCCCTACTCGTTTCTTATATCGTGTCGCGTATATGCTGGGTCGGTCTCACTGAATGACTCTATCATTCAATCCAAGCTGTGACTCGATCTTTACTGCGCCTTAGCACGAAACATATCACTTAACGCGGGGTATAGTATGATCCATCTGAATAACGATCTAAGGCTAAGGTGTCACACCCCAGTCCCAAAATACGTAGGACCAGGAATACGTGACACGCCAGCTACGCATTCGACCAGACTCTGGTCTGACTCGAATATGTATAAGTTGTAAAATATAAAGGGCACTATCTAGATATTCCACAAATGTAAACCTCTATGTCTCAATCCACAATGTATGACAGTATACAAGAAAGAGCTATATGTGCTAAAGTCGACCGCCCAATAACACACTAACTCGAATAGACTCGAGGAGGAGTATGAGTCTATAAAAACTAGGCTACAACAGCAGATGAATAAATAATGTACAATAAACATAATATCGGTAGATGAGGTGTGAGTACCTGATACAGTGCCCGCAAGACATGCCACTCCATCGGTATCTCCAAGTGCTCCGTAATCGTCTATGCTGCAAAACTGGCAGGGAACCAGGTCCTCAGAGGGACATAACAAGGTACAGAAAATAACATGCCAGGTAAACAGATAGTACAAGTGCAACAACAGGGTAAACTAGTACAACCAAACAAGTGTGACACAGTTTAAAGACAATGTTCGACGCGTGGGCTTTCTAATATAAAACCGTAGCTCCGGACACGGAAACACACAGCACGTACCGCAGCTCCGGGCAAAGAGTCACACGGGTGAAACAGCTACACTAGATACAGGTATCACTAGAAAATACTACATATATATAAGCGCGTGCAGAGTAGCCCAAACGTCTAGTAACTGTCTTCCCCTTCCCAAGCGGTCAACGATTGTGCGTTGAACCTGAACCTCTAACTACAGTCTCAACACAAGGAAATAACTCAACAGACGCGACCCTAAGGTCGTCCCAGTCTCTGGTCATGATGTCAGTATCAGGATACAGAAATCTGGCACGAACACAGTGTATGAGTGTGTCCTGGGGTATCGATGTACTCTGGTACGTGCATCGAGGTTCTATGAAACATCAGTAACTATTCTAGGTCGTTAAGTCGAATGTCAATACCCGGTTGTGAACCGGACACGGAATATCGAACATCAACGTAAATACGCGCATAATATACAAAAAGAATAACAATATCTATAAACTGAAATACAGGATGGCAAGGTACACTTGCCTGCGTGCGGCTGCTGATGACGGAGATCGGGTATCGTGTCCAAGTCCTCAGGTCCCGCAGTACCTAGAGAAGAGATACAAACCAGAATCAATAATCTACTTAAGACTGACAGGTGTGCTACACACATCTACTTCTAAACTCAGTCTCAAATACGACTCACAGGGACAACTCACTAGGGGGTTGATTACAGTTGACGGTTGGTACGATAGTCCATCACTAGTCCTCTTTACACTCTCCTCGACAAATCCTCATTTCGACAATATTCATCACATGGTTCAGTATCAGGTGTGCTCACTCCCTGACTGTATTTACTCATTAGATAATAGGTCTTCCTCATTCAAATATATTTTAGTATATTGACGACGAATAAATCCTCAAGTTCACCATTAAACCTTAATCTCAGGTCATTATATTCCACATTCACCATATTCATCCTTGGCCTTAGGCATCATTAACCTAAAACACATTCACCTCTTCAACATGAACATTAATCATCTCTAGGCACACATGATTATTTATACTTCACAACAACTACACAAATAAATGTAAATAAATCCCTATTTAAAGACCATAAAAAAAAATCTGGAATTTAAAGATCAAGAGAGAGGGAGAGTCGACCTTGCCGATGTCGACGGAGTACGGCCGGTGGTGGTGTAGATGAAGGTGGTAGGGAGAAGGAGGTGGTGGACTAGTGGTAGTGGTGAAAACTGGAGTTGAAGGTGGTCGGGGGGAGGGAGGAACCCAGTCCGGTCGGCTGGGCGGCTCGGTCCAGCGCCGGGGGTGGTGTGCAGAGTGCTCGGTCCAGCGCCGGGGGTGGTGGGCAGAGTGCTCGGTCCAGCGCCGGGGTCACACGGCTGTGCAGAGACGCACAGCGGGGAACTGCACGGTGCCGGCGGTCGGCTGCTGCACCGTGGCCGGAGGCTGGTCACTGTACGGGGGAGCGGCTCCAGTCTGGAGGTGACCGGATGGCCGGAGATGCACGCGAGAACTCGACGGTGGGCTGCTCCGGTCTGGAGTGGGGTCGGCCGGAGTAGTCAGGAAAGAATATGGGAAGAAGAAGAAGGAGAATGATGGAGGAAGAAGAAGAATGGAGGGAAGAAGCTTGGAGTTTCTTCTTGCATGAAGAAATAAATGAAGTAGGAGAGAGAGAGAGATTTTGGGATTAGGGCCGGTAGGTTTGGTTTAGGGTGGGGTGTGAGAGCCACTTTATAGGGGAGTGTGTAGGTTTGAATGGAGGGTTGGGATCATTCCTTGTAGATTGGATGGATAGGCTTTTACATGAAGAAGAGTGGGGTTTCTTCATGTGAGGAATAGGTGGGTGAGATTGGGACCCTATATTGGGACCCTCTCATTTATTCATGTCCAATAGGAGGTTGCCACACAATTTGATAATTGCGACTTAGCCCCCGTAAATTCGAGAAATTGCATGGACACATGAAATGACAAAAAAATTGCAGAAAAAAATATATTTAAAAATTGTCATGGTGAGGGGGTGTTGCGCGTTAGGCACGGGTCTAATTAGGAGGACATTGGGATTAATTTAGGATTAAAATGGGATTTACAAAGTTGGTAATCCCGATTTAAATAGAAATAAAGCGTCCCGCAAATTTAATTTAATTGGGGCCCGTGGGGTCAAAATCTGGAAATGACGCAAAGGCCAAAAATGGTGGGGGCTTGGAGTCGGTCTTGGACCCTATAGTTGGTCCGGCTCAACGGGTTAAGTTGGTACTCCAAAATCGAGGGTAACGACACAGGTGTCCGACACGGAATTAAATATGGGTTACGATTTTCGGAATGTTGCGCAATTAATTTAGAGCACACAAAAATTGATTTTAACAGTCAGAAAAGTCCATTGCCTAATTTGGCGAGTTGAGTCGAAAGTACAATAATTGTACAGAATTTATGGGCTGATATTGGGCTCCGAATAATCAGAAAAAGATAGGGCGCGCCAAGGGTTTAAATAAATTGAATTAAATTCCAGATAAATATCTCTACGCTAAACCTCAACCTCTGCTATCAAATTTTTTCCAAAACCACTCTAACTATCTACAGAATAAATTGAGAGGGTTTAGCACGAAACATATCACTTAACGCGGGGTATAGTATGATCCATCTGAATAACGATCTAAGGCTGAGGAAAACTTATGCAAGTCGTTATACTTGTCCATGCGGATCTAACATATTCACTTTTACTAGCATTCGAGATCAGCATATCGCGAGTCTGGATCGTGCACATATTCAAAGCGTCATTCAAACATATGCATGTCAACCAACTTAGCGATAGCGAAGTCTTTGCACTCGAGTTCCACATATCATTGAGTCTTGGATCGTGCACACGTTCAAGGCATTCCTCAAACATATGCATTCAACCAAACTTAGAGATCAAACCAAGTATTTGACTATTGTTAAGCACGATCTATCAGATCAATCGACTAGCGTCCATGTCATATCGTTTCAACATAGCACACACTTACCGTTTCTACTCTAACTCTAAGTCTTGTTGCCCTAGTTCTATGGCTTGTTCAAGCAATGTTCTAAAGTCGGTTACACAAGTTCTTTCACCCGGCACAGGGTCGTCTGCCTAATTACTAGGTCAGCTTACAAGGTCATAGGTACAAGTTCAAGCACACGATTCATCATGCAAATTTGTCGTACGATGCTCGTCCCAATTCCTAAGGCCAAACCATTATTCATTTACACGGGGTATTCTACCCAAGCTCGTTTCACTCAGATTTCTAAACATCGAGCACAGATCATCCTACTCACATTAACACGTTCATTTGTATAGGGTTCGAGTCCGTTCAGTAAAATTTATGATATATCCAAGTTGTAGGAAAAGCCTAAAAATTCGCATAGTCTATCTCCTCAAAACATGTTTTGATAGAACACATATATCCATTCTAAGTCTAGACCACTAATCTATTATTCAGTTCTAAACCTTTGATTATAACTCTAAATCGTCCAACAAGAATTATGTATTCGTTCACGAAACCATCAAGCATGATTTACTCCAGGTTCTAGACTAACTTATCCCTGAAATACTTCTGATTCACTTGTATTCTCAAATTTGTCTTATCGTATCGAACCAAAGTCAAGATGATCCATCAATTGTCACGCTCTGGTCTTTCGCAAGTTCGATCATCCTCGTTGGACGTGGGATCACCCAACGCTCCCACTGGATAATCATCATAATCCTGGGGTGACACATGTACGAGAATAGAGTTACATCCGCATAAGACAAGAACGTCAAACGTTATGGTTATTATCGAAACGATTGACACCAAGTCATGTTCGTTCATGCCGTAATTATAATTCTTCTAGCAAAATTATCCAACTTCAATGTTACCGTTTGATAAATCTAAGGTCTATATCTGGCATTCCTCAAGCAACTAAGTTTTAATATTCAAGCCAAAGTCTATCCATTTTTGATACGTTTCATTCATCGAGTTCGTTTTGAATAATCACCGAACATGTTTTCGTGAGTTCGATTATCCCCGACGTACGTGAAATCACCATGCCGGCGTTCCCGCAGGATAATCGTTCTCGGTTGGGACTGATTTTGAAGGTTATCTTTTTGAACTAGATTCAAGATCGTTCTTCCAAAATCCAGGTCAAATTCGTTATCGCTTACCTCTTTCATCGAACCATTATATTCCTTCTCGGACTAACTTCTATTTGAGCGATATTCTACTCAAGTTCCATCCATTTGATTCAATTCAAAATCGCTCACACAATCCTCCAAGTTTTCAACAAGTTTTCTTTGACCAAGATATTGATTTCCATCTCCATGAATCTCTAATCGATATAAGCCTTATTACTTGTTCAAGACATTCTCAAATCATTCGATTCAACTATCTCACGAGACCTATGAATCCGTTTGGATATTTTTAAATGAACCATAAACCCCTCAGGAATCGAGTCACCCAATTAAATCCTCAATCGTGTTCATATCAATAGCTAGTATATTCACCAAGTCGTTCCTTAGAATTCCTTTACGATACCTAAGCATCGTCTGATAAATCTTAGTCTCGTATATATCCTGTTGATGGTCATCCAAGCAAACCATATCTGATTTGTATCTTCTAACACAAAATATCGTCCGAGCTATTTCCCAAAATTAAAACACGATTCTATATATTCGCCTTAGCGATAATCTGATAAGGTTTCTATCGGTTGTCATTCTAAGTCTGACTTGTCTTTTTTCTGAACGATATCCAAATCTCGTTTGCAACTAGCTAACACCAAAAGGTCTTGGCGTACGATACTCAACATAACTTAGCCGAAAGACTGTGTGCATAGCTAAACGTTCGAACGATATTCTATTTCGCACATTAACCAACTGGGTAATCTTGTATAGGTATTCGGGTTTACACACAATTTGCAAATTCTAGCACGAGTCTATTCCCACAAAGCCTAACACATGTCGGCACAAAGGCCATCGTATCACAATTTTGTACAAGCAATCATATCATTAACATGCACTTATTGAAATTATTTAGACTCATTATTTGGAACATCTCATCGGGTCAACGAGAGAGAGTGTATGCACATAACCCAAGAACGAGCTTTCAAAATTGAGAAAATCGATAAGAAGTTCAAAGACATAAAGCCATGCTTTGATAACAATATGTCACGCCACAATCTTCCGCAGGTAACCAGCCGTCCCCGCTAGGCACGAATCATCGCGCCAGCGCTCTCACGGGACAATTTTTCCCATCTGGACGTGATATCGCACGAGCGTAAGTCACGCCCGTGCAAGGCCACGACCCGAATAGGCGGTAAGAGATCTAAGCCACAGAGTCGTAGAGATAGTCCGAGTACAGCGGAATAAGAAACGCACAAGCGATTGGTAACAAGTTCACAGAGTCATCAATAGCGGAAGCATTGAATAACACAAGTATAAAAGTAAAATAAGCTCTTTATTCATATCGAACAAGTGTTACAAGCGGCGCTTGGCCGAGATTATAAGTTGTTCAAGCTTTTCTCTCTCTGAAACAGTAAAAACGTACCAAGCGACTACATTTGTAGAATGATACATAGGCGATGTCCAATATTATGTCTTATATATGTGCTTCAGTTCTAGACGCGATGCTCCAAGGCTCCAGAGTGAACTCTACGCCTTAGCACGCACGAAGGATGCAACCGCACCAAACGAGGTTTTCCCGCACCCGGCAAGCAAACTGGTGGGTTATCAGTACATGAATGCACTGGTGGGGAGGCTTCTCGCCCGCTCGACAAATCCAAACACGTTATAAAGGTTCTGTGCACCATCTATTAAGTTATCTTTCTAGTCTTGCCATAGAATCAGTTTCATGGCATAATGAAAAGCCTAACTCATGTGGCAGTGCGCCGTGCGATATAAAAGGAACACGGCGAGACTTACCAACTTACCATTCGTCCTTCTCTGTCCAAGAAAAACCAAGTTAAACCAAGAACGGACATATATAATGAAATCCAGGGCAATAACATAAGCAACACAAGTATCGTGAGCGAGGTTATGTTTCGGGTGCACGAGTTACACATATTATAAGGCGTGCTGCAGTAGATGTTCAAGTGTTTCATTTATACACAAATGTCTCATACTCATGATCGTTCAGGTATTTCAGCTTACTGGATGCGATGCAATGACTCGCATGCGGATTGCTGCTAAGCGATGATGACTTATCTATATGAACATGAGTTGCTGGCATAGCCATAAAGGACGAGTTTTAATCACGGGACAAAAATGGTATGCAACACGGTGGCGAGCCCCGCTATATGCCATTTCTTCCTCCAACATACTATTATTATTTAGTCTAAGAGCGAGAATAGCGTGAAGAAAGGTTCACAAGGTGCCACACGCCATCCTTGCCCGACAGACAGACTAACAGATGTTCCGTTCGGATCGGATCGGCCCCGGTGTCCTGGCGACCGTCCGCAGGAACCCATTCAATACCTTGTGCACAAGTTGTCCGCGGCATACAAGTCTTGGGTCTCAGAATTACAGAAGTTCATAACATATTAATCCATGGTTCTTGTTCAGAACGAGTATGCTCCACGAGCTATGATTCTTGCTTTACTTGACATGATCCTCGTTCAGTGTTCAACTTGACTTGATGTATTCTCCTGGTTCGGGGACTGCCTTGGCGACCTAACAGTCAGGAATACTTGCAGGTTCATATTGCACATAAGGACTATTTGATAGTCTTCTGGCTAACTAGATGAATGCATGATACATATAGTGTTACTTAATTGCAGCATGATATGTGATAAGCATCGAAACTAGGCAACGAGTACAAACTACAATGTAAGCAAGCAAGCATGCATTTATATTTAAAACATAAGCATTCACGTTGGCACTGTCTAAGGGTAAACCGAGGAGTGAAACCGTACAGGAACATACCGAGTGACATAGTCTAGGGCGTGCAGTGTAAACAAGTGAAGCAGTGCACTACGAAGAGTATAATGTTCTACTCGAGGCATAGCGGGGTCTACTTGCACAAGGCAAAGGTAGCATGCGAGGGTCCATATATAAGCCAAATTTCCATTTCCATGTTCTAACACAAGCAATACAAGTTGGGATTATTCCCTTAGCTAGGTGCGTTAGATTCTTTATTAGCATGCATGGGGTGATTCACCTAGCGACTAGCATGTATCATCCATATTTTAAGTGTGCTGACTAAGCAAAGACAAGTTAATCGTAGCCACCCACTTTAGCGATGATTCGCCTCGGTCGAGCGATACTTTGAGCGAGCCTTTGAAAGTCTAAGTCTGAACTCCTTAAGGGCCAAGTCTGGAAATTCTTTGCCTCAAACGAGTCTTCTCGCTGACCAAAATGGGTCGGGTCGTTGCACTTGCACCGTTTGAATCGGCTGTCCACTTAAACGGAATGGCTCGTTTCACATAACTTGGCTTTTTTCCTTGATAGATGATGGCTTTTTTTCTTGACGACAGTTGTCCTGAGATACCCAGATTATGAAATTTGAATACCTTTCGGGGGCTTCGCCCTCGAACCCCCACGGGGGACACTGCCCCCTCGACCCCTGTCTACTGACCAGACAACGGAACCCCCGGGTGCGTGGCTCCGGAGATGTCGTAGGCGGTTCTGAGAAATCTTCTAGGATGACATAATCTTTGGCCCTTCATGATTTCTTTATTACATAATTTTATATTTTGATCTTGCTTATTATTTTTCTATAGATACATGTTAGACGAACAAAGCAATCACAACCAAAATAAGTCAAATTAGCGACGTCTGGAAATATCGCTAAATGGCCTAAAAATGTCGCTAAAAAATTAGCGACGTAATTAACGACGTTTTAATGAAGTCACTTTTAAGCTAGTCGCTGATAGGAAAAATGTCGCAAAACGTCGCTATAGCGATATTTTCTAGCGACGTATTTTTGTCGCTAATATTTTTCATATTAGCGACGTTTAGCTACTCAACGTCACTAAATTAGCGACATGTTTTGTGTCGCTAAACGTCGCTATATTTTTTCTGTTTAGCGGTATTTTGCAACACATTTAGCGACGTTTTATTGACCTGACAAATACTATCATGTCAATAATTTAGCGATATTCAGCAACATATTTAGCGACGTATTAAGCAACGTATTCAGCGACGTATTCAGCGACGTATATAAACGTCGCTAAATGTCGCTAAATTTTCAGTAAAAAAAGAATGTAAAATGGTTTCCAAACCAATCTTCCTGCAGTTTATGAATTCTTAATTTATATAAATAGACCTGGAGCAATCCTCCATTGAATTTTTTGGGTTCGTCGACCCCTTCGGTGGAACACTCAACACCGATAAATTAGCATACATTTAATATAAATAAAATAAATACACAGACTTATAATAGTTCATAAAAATAGACAGACCCGGAGCAACCCTTCGTTGAATTTTTTGGGTACGAAATATCATAAAAGTATATAAAATATCACAGTCACACAATAAACATAAAATAAAAGTATCACAGTCACACAAAAAGAACAATATAAAAGTATCACAGTCACACAATAAGCACAATAAAAGCATCACAGTTACACCATAAGTCTTATCCAATTTCTCAATCTCTCAAAGAAATCCAATACGCTGGGGCAGAACCCAGTCCCTCAGATAGGTACCACTTCCTCCTTAACAGTAGGATTTGCCACTTTCTCCTTAACAAACGCTTCCAATTTAACAGTAGGAGGTGTCACTTCCTCCTTAATAGTCACTTTCTCCTTAACAGTAGGATGTACCACTTTCTCCTTAACAATATGAGGTACCACTCTCAAGCAACGTGCGCGTGCTCGGGTCATGGGTGTCATCTGGTAAGATAGATGAAAACAAAGAATATAATTGATAACAGATATAAATATATGTATCCATATAGTTAAAATATATGTTACATTCCACATAAAAAATACAGTACATGTATCGGTATCGGCCATATCAGGTCGGTATCGACCGATACTAAGTTCAAACTCGTCTTTTTTTCCAAGCTTTGGTGCCACACTAGATAGAGTTGAATGAGGATGGTGTTATATATATATATATATATATATATATATATATATATATATATATATATATATATATATATATATATATATATATTCAAACAACAATAATAAAATATGCATTGTAGTTTTCTTGAGGTCTCATAATAATCTTTATTTTTGTAATTGGTGTGACAATTATTGTGATATCATACAAGTTTACAATGTCCAATATTAATTTTATAACAAGTGTCCCAACTAATTCTTAATTTGGGAAATGCTATCTAAAGAGATACTTGGTCCCATCTTATATAAATTTCCAAGTGGACACATGCATACTTAAAATATAATCCAGTCAAATTAAAATCCAAATCTAATCTATTTAAAAAAAAATTACACACACAAAAAATATATAGATAAAATTGATCTATAAAAAACTGCATTGAATTTTGTAAAGGCCAAGAAAAATTGATCTATAAAAAATATATAGATAAAATTGGTCAGAAATTTTCCAAGGTTCACTTTTCTAGTCAATTCGGCAAAGAAAATTGAACGAAAAGGCAAATTAACAAGGGTGTAAAAAGCATAGTAAGGTTGTAAAAGAAGAAAATTTATCTATCGCAGGTAAACCAATCAACAAGGGTAACTAGTATTTCATTCAATTTTAAAACTACTAAAAACAACACATGAAAATACTTAAAATTATGCCTAAATGTATAAAATATTCTTTCTAAAATTCTAATAATTTATTAATAATTATTTGCTTTCCAATACCAAAAATCCAATATTTCGATCAGAAACCACCGATATACTGCCGATAACGCCGACCTCGATACTCATAGTAAGGGTCCGATACCGATTCCGATATCGATACTGCGAATCCAACTTAATTTATGATCCAATGGACATTGGTAGCCACTATTGCATATGATATCTAACACTATAATTTTTAGCATCAAACTATAGTACCTTCTGGAAGATAAAAATCTATTATATAAGAATACAAGATTTTCGGTATAACAAACAACATTATTCTTCCAATAAAAGTGCCTTACAAGAATATTAGCCCACGACATGACATGAACGAAATCATAAACTTTATACAGTGGACAACTGACCATGCGATAATCTGAAACAAATCGGTTGTCTACTAATTGTCCTTACAAAACACTCAAAAGTATAATTTCTCTCAAAGTTTAATAAGTCTACCCCCCAGTAAAATTTTGAAATCCAACACTCAAAATTACAATAATGTCCTATGTGTGTCCATGTGTCTTGATTGTGTCCAGTATGTGTGTGTGTGTCCTAGTTGTGTCCGGGTCTGGGTTAGGGTTTACCGAGCCGGGAGGAAGGAATGAGGAGCGCCTGAGAGAGGGGTCGACAAAGGAGGACCACGCCGGAGGGGAGGAGCCGCGCTGGAGGGGGAGGACCCGTATCTGTGGTCGCCTGTGTTGGGGTTGGGGGACGAACACGGCCGCGTCATGGTGGGGGCGAGGGAGGCGGTTGTGTGTCATGTCTGTTCAGTGTGTGTGTATCTGTGACAGTGTGTCGTGTGTGTGTCAGTGTATGTGTGTGTCATATCTGTGTTAGTGTGTGTGTGTCGTGTTTGTGTCAGGGTTTGTCTGTGACAGTGTGTGTGTCGTGTCTGTGTCATATCGTGTCTGTATCTGTGAGATCTGTGTGTGAGAGAGAGATATAGGGTTAGGGTTTACCTAGAGGAGGAGGAGGAGGAGAAGCCCGTGGTCGTCGGAGGGGAGGAGCCACGTCGGAAGGGAGGAGCCGTGCGGGAGGGGGGCGCTCGGGGGGTGGGGAGCTGGAGTGGGGGGCTGTGGGGGAGCCGATGGGGGGGTAGGGATTGGGGGAGGAGGAGGATGCCAGAGGGGGGTACTTCGCCAGAGGGGGGGAAGAGGGTGGGATTTCAAATTTTTGGGGATCGATAGAATGGGGGGAAATAAAATCCTGAACCCTATATTAAAAAGTTTAGCGACGTCATCAATAGACGTCGCTAAACGTCGCTAATTAAAAAGTTAGCGACGTCGCTAAAAACATCGCTAAAAATCTAAAAAAGAAACATCGGTAGATACGTCGCTAAACTTCGCTAAATTGAAAAACTCAGCGACGTTAAAGAAGCTTATAGCGGCTATTCTTTAAAAATCGAAGTGCAGTCGCTAAACGTCGCTATTTGTCGCCAACATCGATGTATAGCGACGTTTATTTTTGGAGTCGCTCAAGTCTTTAATATTAGCGACATTTTATTAAGACGTCGCTAAAAACGTTGTTATTTCATCATATTTTGGTAGTGAATGTACATAGTAGCAAGTATTGTACATTTAATACACAATTGGACTATGCTAAGTTTAAGTACTAATAATGTAGTGATAGAATGCTTATTAATGATATTAAAAAGTTAAACTTAATCGAATAACTATATTTGAAAATATGGTTACATTATTGGACTAACACATGTGACGTTGTCATCCCCATATACTTGTCTTTATCTGTGCTTGGTGTTCGTTAGACAGGGGTAGGTTATCTCAAGTGGGTGGCCTAAAGTTTTTGCTACGGGCATTCTCAGACACGATATCAGAACGCTTGTCGGACGTATCTGACTCCCAACATCTGGTATCAGAGCTACTGGTTTTGGTTCTGGCAACTATGTCTACGGGGCATATGAACACTCGTATGATCACCCTCATATGGGAGAATTGGACGATTTGGAAGCCAAGGATGGAGGATAAACTCTGGTATAAGGACTTGCATGGTCCGTTGGAGGACGACAACGCTAAGCCATCGGCCAAAGTTGTTGAAGACTGGAAATGACTGGATCGTAAGGCCGTTGGATTCATCCGCCAATGGCTGGACGACTAGGTGTTTCATAATGTGTCAATGGAGAGTTCGGCAAAAGCATTATGGGAGAAGTTGTATTCGCTGTACGAAAGGAAGACGACTGGCAATAAGACATTTATGATTCACCAACTCATCAACTCGAAGTACACGGAGGGTGCCCCAGTGGCACAACATCTGAACGAGGTTCAGGGTATTATCAATCAGCTGTCTGCGATGAAGATGATGATTGATGATGAGCTTCAGGCCCTTTTGCTTTTGAGTTCTCTGCTGAAAAGCTAGAAGACGTTGGTAGTGTCGGTGAGCAACTCCGCGGCTGGTGAAGTTGTCACGATGGTGTCACGCCCCAGTCCCAAAATACCGAGGGACTAGCCACGTGGCAACGGCCAGCAGCACACAATAATGGGCAACCCAATTTAATGGACCCATCAATGTGTACTTAAGTTGTAAAACAACAATCAGGGTCTGCTAATCTCATCCACAGAAATGAATACAACAATATCAGAATTATAAAGCAATAACAAATCTTGAATAAAACGTAAGTCGGGGAACAACCCGACAATGAGTTTGATACATCAACTCAATAAACTGGAAATAAAGAGTCTAACAATAGAAATATTTGAGTATAGAATATGCATATACTCAGGAGAAATCCTCAGCTATCACCTCATCCTCGGTTCCTGGTACTGCTCCGAGTAGTGCTCATGTTCCGTACACCTCAGGATAGATATCTTCTGCTAACCCTGGGGACATAATCCAGATCCAGGTCCTCAGGGGACATAGCAAGGTACAAAATAACTCATGCCAAAATAAATGCAGTGCATCAAATAAATGAAACAATAGGGTAAATATATAACCAACTAAGTGATATGCAAGTGAGAGTTTTAGTCATACTCGGGCTGAGACTACTATAGGATCGGTGTCGGAGAAACCCATAGCAGTATTCTCTCGAAGGGCCAGTAATGTACCAAAGCTCTGTGTCAGAGTCTAAGGCACTTCAAGTAAAGTAATATATATATAATCAGCCTTTTGTATGGTAAATCTCTCCCCACCCAATGTAATCACACGTCACAGGTTCACGATGTTTCATGTCCATGTCACGCAAGATCATAACTAATGCATCAAGTCATAAATATCTAAGCAAAAGAATATGTCATGAAATCTGTAACCTATACAGAATCACCATGAATATCTCAGGACGATTTTGTATCATGAATAGTGTCAGGTGTCCTGGGTATAACGTACTTGATAATGCAAGCACGAGAATACATAGGGTCTCGATATCCATGTCTAGATGACATTACACAACTCTGCGTGCAGGGTTGGCACCCGACTATTAATCGGACGCTAAGTAAAGTCACACGGTCCTAGTTCAAGCATGTACAATAGTATATAAATAAGTCAAGGAAATAAGTAACAAAACTGCAATATTGGCAAGGTACACTTGCCTGGATTTTGGTTACCAACTGCGGCTCTGGTTTCAGCGGGTTCTGCAGGTACTTCTCCGGTTGCTGAAATAGACATCACCATCAAGTTCAGAAGACATCAAATAGCTAGAAACGCCTGTCCTTGAGTCCAATTTGGACACAAGGGCAAAAATGACATTTTCTGGTCAAAGCGGGGTCCACATGTGGCCCGCTTCGCACCGAAAAATGTGTCAGGAACAATGGTCTCAAAATCTGTCAAACTTAGTGTCAACAAGTCTAGAACGACGATACGAATCCAACGGAACTTCCAGAATTGGATTCCGATGAGCCGATCACAAAATCGCCCGTCAAGTGGAGCCGTGGGGCCCACGATACGCGATTTTGTCAACGTTCTCAGAATCGAACCAAACTTGGGTCACAGGACCAGCGTATTGCTACGAGTCCGATGGCGCAAGTTTCGTTTCGATCTGACGTGTGTACACCAAGTTACAGCGAGATTCAGAACAGACAGATACGGGGCGTTGCCGGCGGATACGCATTGATTCCGGTGTGCACGCACATCCAAATCAACTTATGCGAAATCCCGCATGTCCGTATCAACGGCGCGCACCTTTCGGTGAAGACCGCGTGCGACCAAGTCGTCCCGTTTGGCGGGGCGTACTCAGTTTCGGGGAAAAACGGGGTGTTATTTTTTCTGATTTTGGATCGCGGTTCGCGATCGCCACAGGACGCGACACACCGAGCGGGTTGCACGGGCATCGAGAGGGTCACGCAGGGTTCGCGTCACAACAGACGGGACAGAAAATGGGGCAACGAGGAGAGAGAAAAAGATACCTGAACAGGGCTCCGTGAAGACCAAATTCCTCGTGTCCGCGTGTCGACACGACACACCGACACAGTGCACTGTAGCAGTGCCTAGGGTTAGGGTTCCGTCAACAGGGCACCGGGCTTCGCCGTAGGAGGCGCTGGAGGGACGGGCTCGTCGGAGGCAGCTCAGGTTAGGGCTCCGGCGAGGTCGGCTCGTCGGGGGCGAGGGCAGCGGAGGCTGGCGAGGGCGAGGGCGAGGCGCCCGGGGCTTCTCACGGTGCTGCGGGGACTGGGTCGAGGAGAGAGGCAGAGGAGATGGCCAGGGGAGGAGACGGGGCTGGGCGGCTCGCATGGACGACGGGGAGGCTGGGGTTCCGGTGGAGGGGTGCTGCGAGGCTGAGGAGGGGCGCTGTGCTCGGGGAGACGTCGAGGCAGCCGGGTCTCTGCGCGGTGGCGGGTGACAGGCGGAGAGGGGGGCGGCGGTGGCTAGGGCAGAGGAGGGAGGAGGAAGACGGTGGAGCTCTGGCGAGGGCGACGAGGCGAAGAGGGGTTTCAGGCGGGGAGGAGAGGCTGACGGCTGGGGACGACGGCGGAGGGGGACAGGTGGTGGAGAGCAGCGAGGTGGCGACGGAGGAAAGGGGAAAGTGGTGGTGGAGACGGCGGGGAGAGGCGGGGATTTATAGGTCGAGGTCGGCGTAACCGCCGCGGGGAGGCGGGGCGGTTACGGGCGGAGAAAGGGGAGGCCCAACCGCCGCGGAGGAGGCGGCCGGATCGCAACGGCCGACGGATTCGGGGGGGGGGGAGAAGTTACTGTAGCAGTAACTGAGAAAATGGGTCAGGTTCGGGTCGGGTTTGGGTTTTGGGCTCGGATCCGACCCAATAAGGATTGGGTTGGGGTTCGGTTGGACCGGTTGGTTCGGTTCGGTTTGATTTGGTTTATTTTGAAATAAACCGGGTTTATTTCTAAGGTTTAATTGGTTTATTTAAAACTTGGTTTTTAGGGCTTTAAAAATGCTTCCGGGGTCCAATAAATTCTCGAAAAATTACTCTATGTCTAATTTTTTATTTTACACAAAAAAATATTATTTTCATAATATTTTAATATTTAATAAATATATTTAAAAATTATTTAATTTCAAAATACCTTGATTTAATTAGTAAAAAATCACCGAAAATTCTAAAAAATTCATTTTTAAAATCTGAAATTTTTTGGGGGTTTACAGATGGAGGTAGTCAAAAGCAGCTTGTTGAACGATACGATTCGACGTAAGCAAGTGGAATAGTCGCATAATTCCGCTCTGGTGGCTTCCTACGGGAAGGGAAGACCCACTCATATCAAGAGAAACTGCATGAAGCTCAAAGCTGAGAAGGCCAAAGGCAAGGATGATTAGGAGGATCTCACGGTTATAGGAGATCTCATTATCGCAGCAACCGACACAGAGGAACCTTGTGGCATGTGTCATGATGGCGATTGGGTCATGGACACGGGGGCGTCGTATCACGTCACTCCATATCACGTCATACCACGGCGACAGGTTTGGACGTGTGAAGATGAGAAAAAAAGAAACGATTGCAGTTGTAGACATCGGTGATGTCCACTTGACAATAGAGCTTGGTGAGAAGCTCGTTCTCAAGGATGTGTGACATATACCGAGTTTGCGCTATAACTTGGTTTCGGTAGGGAGGTTGGCGGATGATGGTTGTCGCAGTTTATTTGGGGACAAAGATTGGATGCTTACGAAGGGTTTCCAACATCTGGCTCGAGGAGATTTATGTTGTGGCATGTACAGGCTCAAATCGCTGAGTTGTACAGGCATGCCACAAACATCGGATGGAGGCTCGAGGGATATTCGACAGGAGTTGGATCGCCGGGAACTTGATGAGAAGGGGCTTTGAGATAATTTGAGGATTACGGAGAATTTGGTTCGTTGAGACAAAGCGACGAATGGTGATGAGCCAAAGATTGATGGTCATTATGTCGGTCCCATGACAACTGGTCGGTCTCCAAGTGGGGGTTGCTTTACGGATCTGGTTTTGGCGACGGGTGGTTTGCCAAAGCTTCACAAAGCAACATTGGTTTCAACAGTTCGAGACCAGGGAGGAGATCAAGGTTTACAGTAAACTCAATCTGAGGCGGGAGCTTCACCATTCACACAGTTCCGGGGGAGCTATGGATCATCGACGACATGCACAGTACGTGATATTCTGCTCAAGGATGCATGTGTATGGGGTAGCTTGAAGTTCGGACACGAAGGTGGGTAGATTTAGGAGTTTGAATCTCGAAAGAATCACACCGTCCTCTTGGTTGGGCCAGCCAAGGGTGAAGAAGCTCGTCGGAACGTTAACATGTTTCGGTGGAAGACGATAGTTGGGGACATGCATTCAAGACTCACGTTGAGGCTGATAGTCAGGGACTTTTGTCTCAGCTGTGTCATTGATGTCGGCATGATCCCAGTGGTACATGAGGTGCTATACATGGCAGCTAGCGTCGACGTGATGGTTGAGGAGCTGGAGACGATGAAAGATGCAAAGCAACTCGGGGGATCGGAGATCGGTGGCATGGGGGAGAAAGAACTCCGTCGCGGGACGACATACATGGAGTCCAATTGAGAAGTCATGGGGTCAACACCCTCTCATCAGACTGGAGGGGGAGATTGTTGGGGTCCAGTCTGAATTTGTTGAATTTTGGAGCCCAAATATGGTCAAATTAAATATTTGATACAAATTTGAAATATAATAAAATCTTACATTTAATGTAGATTTCCAAATTTAATGTAGAAGAACCGTATGCGAGCTAAGGTAAAAATTGTTGGATTGTATCTCATTTCCGGTTGAGCGTTCAAAGGGGGTGACAATGGAGTTGGTAATTTAGTCCTACATCGGGTAGGAGGTGGGATCATGAGGTGTAGATAATTGAGATTGGTTTAGGCTTTACATGAGAATTCTCTTTTAAGGCATATGGGCCCAATCCAATATCGCACCTCATAGGCCAACTCCGGTTCGGGTCACACCCCGTTCCCAACAAGTGGTATCAGAGCCCAAGGTTCATGGCTGGTTTGAGCGGCTATAATTGGTTCGAGACAGATGATGCTGAGCGTTCATGGATTATACAGACTCTTCTCAAGGTGGAGTAGGAGCATCAACTACACAAATTAGCTTTAAAGGTGGATCTAACGAGTCCAAGGTGGAGCAAGACGTTGTGGTTGGCACACAATGATGGTGTGGATGAACATGTTGGCATAGTTCTGTGGTCGAACGGATCGAGATGGCAATATGTTGGATCTCCTAGGTGCTCGACTGGCGGAAACGAACAGAAGGTAGCCGGGTGTGCTAAGGTTGTTCGGTTAGCGAAAATGAGCTAAGATGGAGATTGTTGGATTGTATCTCTTTTTCGGTTGAGCGCTCAAAGGGGGTGACAATGGAGTTGGTAATTGAGTCACACATCTGGTAGGAGGTGGGATCATGAGGTGTAGATAATTGAGATTGATTCAGGCCTTACATGAGAATTCTCTTTTAAGGCATATGGGCCCAATCGAATATCGCATCTCATGGGCCAACTCCGGTTCGGGTCACACCGCTTTCCCAACATGTATTTCGTATTTATTTTTGGAAAATGCTAAGTTTACCACCATATGTCTACAACCTACTTACAACCCTCTCTCCCCCTGCTATCTGGGTCCCACCCGATCCTACCTCCCCTCTAATGAACGACTGCCACGTGGCACTCCTGCCACGTGGGAGCCACGTGACAGACACCGGGTTCCATATATCCCCCATCACCCATTGGACGGCCGTCACGTGGTAGTTGTAAGAAGGTTGTAAGCATTTGGTTGTAGGCATAGCATTACCGTTTATTTTTTAATTCTGTTATTTATCATCCAATTTTTTTGGATAATGTCATCTCCTCTTATGTAATATATGACATGACAAATTTTAATCCAAAAAATTAATCATCTAATTTTAATTTTAATTTTATTGTTAAAATTTGTAATGTGAGATGCTACGCTCAACATTAAAAGTAAACAAAAATACTTTTTGTTATCCAAAAAATTTGAGCACACTAAGCATCATGTGGCCAAACATGATAACTTCAATTAATTTGGTCCACGCTAAATTGGAAGTCCAAGTCGTTTGGACAGAGACATGAAGACTAAATCCACGTCGACACACATTAACTTTGCCCACGTGTCATTTTGTGGGCATACACAGATCAGTCCTGAGTTTATGGGTTCCTTGACGAATTTTCAAAATAGAGTCCCTATATATAATATAAAAAAAATTAAAAATTGAAATAAAAAAATAATAATAATGACACAATAGATTTAACATTGAACCTCTTGTATGCAAATCAAACAAAGTAACCACTACATCACAATTATTTTATATTAACGATGGTCCATAATATATACTAGTTCTATTTTTAATACAAAATTATTAGTATATATATGTTTAAACTGATTTTTTTGGACCCTTCTAGTTAGTAGATTTTGGACGATCGTCTTGACTGTTCCGGATGACATATCGCACGATAATATTTACTTACGTAGCAATGGACATGTATAAATCGAAAGTATGTACGTCTTCCACAATTGTAGCCACTTGGCACGCTTTTACTGTTTCAGAGAGAGGCTTGAGCGACTTGTAATCTCGGCTATACGCCGCCTGTAACACATGTTCATATCAATAAAAGAGCTTGCTTTACTTTGACTTGTGTTTCAATGCTTCCGATATATTTGTCGACTCAGTGAACCTGTTACCGATCGCCTATGCGTTCATAACTCCGCTGCACTCGGACAATCTGTGCGACTCTGTGGCTTAGAACTCTTACCGCCAGCCAATGAATCACGGCCTTGCACGGACGTGGCTCACGCTCGTGCGGCATCACGTCCGGATGGGTCAAGCGATCGTTCCGCGGAAACGCTGGCGAGGGTGATTCCCGCCTAGCGGGAACGGCCGATTTGCCTGCGGGAGATCGGGACGTGACATGTTGGTATCATCATCTTCTTCTTGTCTAGAGAACCACGTGTAAAACAAATCAGAAGCACTAATTAGGAAACATGAATGTGGAACTTTGAATTCTTAAGCCTAAAAGTTGGATTAATTGTCAATTTATTAATGAGAATGAGATCTTTCTTTCCGATCGAGCACCTCTCTCTCTCTCTCTCTCTCTCTCTCTCTCTCTCTCTATATATATATATATATATATATATATATATATATATATATATATATATATATATATATATATATATTTTAGATAGTGGCTTATGAAAGCAACAAATTAAGCACAGACAACGACACCAATGTTGGGTGGCAAGCACAAGAATAAATTTAAAGAAGAATATCTCTAACATGTGGTGATCAATATGAATACATTTGTGGCTAAACTAATTACTAATATGACAAGCTTTAACCCAACAGTTCATTTTTTTTTGTTGCTTTTATAATTCAAGCATTTGCTTTTTTTCATATTCCAAATTCAATAAGAAAAGAAGTCGAAAGTGTGGTGAAGGTTGAAACCATGCATGTGTCCTTTTTGGAAGCATACCATTGTTCTTTGAAGCATAAAATTAGAGTATATTTTTGTTCACAAATCAAGATTGTGATAATATTCGCTATTTCATTCAAGAATTATCATAAAAAAAAAAGAAAAAAAAAGATAGTTTTAGATTAACACGTGACAATTATTGAATGTAATGGTGAACATAATCCAAATTTGGATATGTGCACAAAAATGAATGCCATTCAGAGTGTTGCCATCAGTGTTGTAAGAATTGGACCAGATCGACGGTTGGACCGGGTCTGACCGGATATTGCAAAAAAATCGATCTGATCTGACTTGAACCGAGTTTTTTTAAGAACCGACAATATTTTTCATAAATAAAATTTAACCGATGAATCGTCAGAACCGGTACACATTTGAACCGGTTGAATCCTCAAAAAAGTTTATTACATAAAATTTGAACCATTTGGTGGTTGGTTTGGTTCTGGGAGACCTTATAGTTGTAAAACTAAACCAAATCAAAGATATTCGAAACCAAACCAAAACAAAAAGTAAATATGGATATCTTATAGGTCTCGAATTATTTGGTTCTCGTAAATAACATATTTAAATTCTGGTTTAATTCCGTTGAATCTGGTTGAACCTTGGTCAGATTTGTAACAAAGATTTTTGGTTCCATTATCGGTCTGGTTTTTAAAACATTGCTTGCCAGCTGCGAAGCAAGAGAATTGCTTGCGATATCATATTGGAGTCTTCTTTTAGGTGTAGTCGAGCTTGAGAAACTAATAAAGATTGTATTGGAGTCTTCTTTTAGGAGTAGTCGAGCTTGAGAAACTAATAAAGATTGTGGAGCTCCAATAAACTTTATCGGTTAAAAATTATTTCTGCTTTAATGTCAGTCTGAAAATTGTAATTTTTTTCGAAATAATAAAAATAATTTGTCTTAGAAGAAAAATTCTGAACGATGTTAATTTGTGTGTGTTTGTAATTGTCTTTTTTTGTTGGGTACCACGTTCCAAACAGAAACAACCTCTCACATTGTTGTCGTGCATAGTCGTTTACTACATGCGATAAGTCAATACCATAGTTAAAGGTTTCTAACCCGGAATGGACGCTACCCGACCCGACACGATCCGACCCGACCCGATAACAACGGTAACAATTTACAATTATCAACACCAACAACTATTCCTTAAAATATATATGGGAATTAACGCGCACATTTCATATAATCATTCCGCTACACATTTCCAAACCAAACTCTAATAAGAAAGAAAAAAAGCACCATTTTTTTTTTATCACCATAGTCCCTTCAAGAATTTCCCCCAAATTCCTCCGGCGACCTCACTCCGCCGCCGCCATGGACGAGGACGCCTTCACCGCAGCAGTGGAGGAGGGCCTCAACCTCTCCAAGCGGGTTCGTTCCGCCGCCATGTCCGCCCCGCACCCGAAGCCCGCTTTCGAGACCCGACCCGCAAATCTCCTCCCGACGTGCCCCACTCTCTACGCGGTCGTCTCCGACCCCGGCTCCGTCGACAATCCCGACGTCCCCAGCTACCAGCCCTACGTGTACGGCCGGTGCGACCCCCCGGCGCTCATCCCGCTCCAGATGAACCAGATCGACGCCCGGATCGACTGCCACGTCGACGCGGCGGTCGTCGAGGTCTCGGGGAGGTGGAGGGTCCACTGCGTGATGAGGAGCCGGAGCTGCGACTGCCGGCTGGTGGTGCCCATGGGCGACCAGGTAGTGAAAAAAGTTTCTTTTTTAGGGTTTATGTGAAAAAGGTGCTGCCATTGATTTGCATCTTTTGGAAATATTCTTGATTTTGGGGATCTTTATGGTGCTAAATTTTATTTTTGACTTGCCGTTGAGGGGTTTATAGGAAATTAGAGAGATTTAGAGGGGTTATTTGAAAAAGGTCCTGCCTTTGATTAACAATGTTTGGGGATTATTATGAGGTTGAGGGGTTTACAGGAAATTAGTGAGATTTTAAAGGGTTACATGAAAAAAGTTTTAGCTTTGATTTTGAATTATTATGTTTTCCTTGATGCAGAGATTTAGAGGGGTTATTTGATTTTGGTGTTTTCGACTTACTTTTGGGAGTTTTAGTCCCACATTGGAAAACCACCAATGTGTATATCTTAATATATAGCTTTCCTTAGTATATTAATATATAGCTTTGTTTAGTATTGGTATATGCACATGAGGTGGTGGCCCACGTGGGTTGACTTTCCTAGAGGGATTAAGTGTGAACTCCATTATGACAATCTTGATTTTGTCACCACCTTTGGGAAGTTTTTCTTAGGAGCTAAGTCCGAAGGGACTTAGCGACTCGGACTCGGGCTCGGACTCGGACTCAAGGGCGCTAAATGGCGCACTTAGCACGTCAGCATCGTCGCATGACGCTCATGCGTTCTTTTTATGCGCGAGTTGCTTGCGCACCAGGGGCTATCGGCTAACGAGTTTCTATGAGCGAGTCGCGTGTGGAGGGGACATGGTCTGCTGTTGGCGGCGCATGTGGCGCATGTTTATCCGTGCGGTGCGTGGGTGTCTGGGCTTACCGACTATTTTCGGTGCTTGGCGGCGTTTGACGGCACTGCTCTGTGCAACATGTCAGGCGGCGCATACCGCTCTGACACCCGGATTTGGGGGATCTGGTCGGTCAGCGCATATGCGGCCTGGTGTTTCCTCAGGCCACATAGGTGCTGATTTTCTCTGTATATAGAGGAGCTTCTCTTTCTTTTGAGGGGTTGTTGGAAAAAACCGAGAGCACCGGAGCCAACCGAGCACCCCTCCCACATATTGGATTTTCGAGTGATCTGAAGGTGACAATGAGCGTTCAAGAAGTTCATTTATGAGCTTGCTGGTTCCTGGGGGCAGATCGTCTGTACGGCGAATCTTGCTTTGAGCAACGGTAGTTTTGACCCCCCCAGCAAGGAGCTTTTCTTCAATTTTTTCTTTGCTTTGTTCTTTCTTATTGTAGCGTCTGCGAACGTAAAGAGAAGAACGTTTCTTCGAAGTCTGTTTGTAGCCTGTTTTGGTTCGTGCTTCGTTGGAATCGAGAATATCAGATGAGGAACTCTTGTGTGAATTTTTGATCTCGACGACAACTTGGATTTTAGTAGAGAGCGGACTTTCGGGTCTCGCTAGCAGCTCTGCTAATGGCCCGTGTTCTATCATCTTTGTTCCGTCTCGGGACTAACATTTGAAAAAGGTCCCGCCTTTGATTAACAATGTTTGGGCAATTCACTTTTGGAGATTATTATAAGGTTGAGGGGTTTACAGGAAATTAGGGAGATTTCAAAGGGTTATATGAAAAAAGTTTTAGCTTTGATTTTGAATTATTATGTTTTCCTTGACGATGTTCGGAAAAAAAATGTATTTCATCATTAAACCTTCTTAGTGATTGAAACTTCAAGTTTCTAGTGTTGTTGGGTTTAGATTCATGCTTTGATTTGAAAAAGTCCACACTTCCACTGCTGAGTGAATCATTCCCCTCTTTTCCCATGCTATAGTAGTTGACTTGGATTTATTAGCTAATTAATTTTTTTATATATAGTTTTGTTAGTTCATAAACCTCTGTATAATCCTACTGCAAAAAATGCATTTCATCATTAAACCTTCTTAGTGATTGAAACTTCAAGTTTCTACTGTTGTTGGGTTTAGATTCATGCTTTGATTTGAAAAAGTCCACACTTCCACTGCTGAGTGAATCATTCCCCTCTTTTCCCATGCTATAGTAGTTGACTTGAATTTATTAGCTAATTAATTTTTTTTATATATAGTTTTGTTAGTTCATAAACCTCTGTATAATACTACTGCAAAATATTTTGCATATATATATATATATATATATATATATATATATATATACACAAACGCACACACTCACTAGAAGATTGTCACCTATGTGTCATAGTAGTATATTTACTACTATGGCGTATAAGTGAATGTTATATTGGCCCCTCTTATATTTATGCAAATAAGACCTTAAAGAAAATTGGGTTCGGCTCCCTACAATATCCTAATATAGTTCCAGATGGAGAGAGCTTCCCCAATGTCCCATAGTCTGTCAAATCGTCCTCCCTTCCCCATTCCGCCCCCTCCATGGCTGGACGACCCAAACATCCACTCCACAATTATTCCCTTTGTCGCTAATGGTGTAAAGGAACAAGCGTTTAGACGGTAACGGAGTTTGGTGGGGGGTTTACCTGTACTTGGAGAGAAATTCAGGGAAGGATAGTCCTATTATTCTGAACGACAAGAGGATCAATAACCCATACTTCTTTTTCTTCTTGTTTTGAGTATCCACTTTTCAAATGAATTGAATATTCATATACGAACTTTGGATTCAATAGAAAAAAATTCTGTTGGTGAACAAATGATACTAAATTGTTCTTGTTTAATGCCTGTGCACTAAAATATTATTGTTGCTTTATCACTTTATGATGACGTAACAATTAATGCATCCGAAACATATTCAATGTTCATATACGAAGATTCTTTACGAATGGATGTTTGGCTCACAGTAAGCTATGTCATCGAATGGATTGTTAGGCTCATAATAAGTTCTGCCATCTTTAGGAATGCATCTCTACCATTTTGTTAAAATTTTGTTGTTGCATCTGCTAGTTCAGCCTCAGTTCCACTTACCGAGCCACCAGCTGACCCGCTGTTCCCGAGCCCTTTGGTCCGACCGCTGGATCTACCCTTCCGCACCCCGCACCCCGCACCCCGCACCCCGCAATAATATTCCCAATCCAGTCCCATCCTCACTGTCAATTCCTAATCCTGGACGATGATTATTCCAACAACGGAGATAATAGAGAGCTAACAGCTCCATCAAGAGAAGGGAAGGCTATATACATGGTTGGTATCGGTTAGTACTGATGGACAGTGGTGCACTCCATCAATGTTTGCATTGGGACAGTATTAAGTTCCTGAGTTTAGAGCATAACTTCTATGTTAAAGCTGTTCCTCAAGGAAGTCTACTTTCATGTTCTAACTTGCTAGCTGCTTTGTTCATTTGTAGAGACGAGAATGCTTGAAAGGAGATCACACAAGTGTGGAATGGAGATATACGATGAAAGGAATGAGTCTATAAGGTGATATACATGAAAAAAAGACAACGGTAGAGATGGATTTCTTTTTTTCTTTTTTGACACCTAGAAGGTAATAGTCAGGCAAAGAAGACGAAGGGGAGCCGTCGAAGGAGGATGACATGGAGATCAGAAGAGGGAGGGGCAGTGGAGAATTTTTTTCCGTATGAGACGCATGGAGTTTTTTATTTTTTATTTATTAACTTTGGTATGGGACGATGGAGAATTCTGTTTCATAAATATGTTAATGGAATCAATTCTTCTTTCAAAGATGAGATATGTTAAAAGGGACCATATACTAAATTATAGAGAAGAAGGGAGGCCAATAGGAAATTGCCACCTATGCATCATAATAGTAAATTTACTAGTATGTAAACATTTTTCTTATATATATATATATATATAGAGAGAGAGAGAGAGAGAGAGAGAGAGAGAGAAGGAAAACATTTTTCTCTCTCTCTCTCTCTCTCTCTATATATATATATATATATATATATATATATATATATATATAGTGCATTGCACATATTTCATACTACTTGAAAAGAGCAAATAATAGTAATATAGATTATTATATTTTATTAGGAAGACTAAAAGACAGTTATTGTAATTATTGTAATCTTTATTAAGACTATTTAGAAAGACTAAAGTAGTCACCTTAATTATTCTAAATTTATTATTATATATATTATTTTATACCTGCATGCAAGTCTATTTAGAAAGATCAAAAGACATTTCTCGTAATTACCTAGTTGTCTCTATTAACTTTATAATAAACAATTTAATTAGTAAAGCTGTGCAATGGTATATTTGGAAAGAAAAGTTCACGGTGAAGATGAGCTTTTCCCATTATGTAGTAGTATAGATTATTATATATATTATTTTATATCTATATGCAAGACTATTTAGGAAGACCAAAACACACTTCTCGTAATTACGTAGCTGTCTCTATTAACTTTAATAAACAATTTAATTAGTAAAGATATGCAAGGGTATATTTGGAAAGAAAAGTTCTATGGTGAAGCTGAGCTTTTCCCATTGTGTAGTAGTATATATTATTATATATATTATTTTATATACATGCAAGACTATTTAGGAAGACCAAAGCACACCTTCTCGTAATTACCTCGCTGTCTCTATTAACTTTAATATATATATATATATATATATATATATATATATATATATATATGAGGAGGGATCGGAATTTCCGTATTTTTGCATCCCCAAAGCATCTCCATGATCACATCCGTTGGATCTTGTTTAAGTCAATATGAAGGATTGTATGGAAGGAACGAGTGAATTGTAGTGGAACCCCTTTGAATTTGATACTTGACACTCATTATCTTGTTCCTCTAGAACTGTGGGAAACAGCTCATATTAGAACTGTGGGAAACAGCTCATATAGACAATGTCAATCCTAATGATTTATGAAGGTGTGTTTTCTTTGAGATATTGGACCAATCCTAGGCAATTAAACATTTTTTATAGTAGTTTAGTTACTCATATGTGTGGATGCGTAATTAAACAATTAACAATTTTTATAGTAGTTTATTTGCTCGTATGTGTGGATGCGTAATCTTTTAGTACTAGTTAGACATAATTGTAACATCCAATATTAATAAAAATTAAGTTTCCTGCTGTTCATAGTTAACAAAGTTTGTACCATGGTACGCAAAATGGTGTATTTCCATTGTTATTGAAATGATAACTAGATTACATTTTACTTCAGCTGAATAAATTTTAACCCACTACTTTATGCAAAAAACAAGATTTTTTGATTGGTCCCATTGGCGCGGATCAGTTTTCCTGTGATAATTCTCTCCCTTCCAAAAAAGGCCCACAAAACTCGATACTTTCTACCTTTCAAAATTAGAGAAACCTCCTGGGACCTGACGGTTTTGACTTCAAGCGAACAAATCCTTAATTGAGTGTTTGTCAAGTATCATATTCATTATCTTGTTAAGACTCTTAATTGCCAAGCTAAAATTGTCACACAGAAGTTGTAATAACAGCTGTTTTTTCAATATAAGCCCCCCAAATCTTCTCCATTTGAACATAAGCCCCCTCCCCCCCACCCCCAATCTTGTAAGGAGACCCCTCAAATCATTAAATTATTCCTCATAAGCCCCTTCGGTTAAGGGATGTTAGAAACATCCGTTAAAGTTAATGGGCATATTTTACCATTTTGCTCCCTTTCTTCTTCATACCCAAATCCATGAAACCCTAACCCAACCTTCTTCATCCTTTAATCCAAGCTTCTTCAACCTTCCTCTCATCAACAGACGGGGTGTACATTTTTCCCTAGGCCACTCACCTCACCTCTCTTCTCCACTCCTTCATCCTCAAACAAACAAACCCTAAACCCAAGAAACCCAAAATCCAACAAATCAAAACCCTCCAACACAATCACATCTCTTCCTCTTCCCTTCTTCTGCCAACCGGATATCCTCCCTTCTGCCAACCGGATATCCTCCCTTGGCCATTTCCTATGTTGCACAGACACAGGAAAATGGTGCCCGTATTCGTATCATTAATGTTAACTCTTGGGTTAGGTAGGTTTAACTTGGACCCAAGCTAACAGAGGGGCTTATGTTGAAATGATCAAGACTTTGAGGAGTTTATATATAAAAAACCCTAATAACAACGAAGATAAATCTGGGCCTTCATTTATTATTTAGCCATACTGGTTATGTCTGAATTTCTGGCTGAACTGTTTTATAGTCACAGGAACTTTTAGTGGGCATTATTTTTTCGGAAGTCTTTACATTAGTACATTTAATTGATGTGTCGGAGCTTATTGGTTGTCCTCGAGCTAAGAACGGTTTGGCTAACAGGGTTCAATTCTAGGTGTTGAGGTCAATGTTGCTGGAAGATCGTACTCTGCTCGGGTGACCCAAAGAGAAGTTGACCAACAGATGTATAAAATTGACAAGAGTGATGGGGGATTCTTGAAACCCCATATATTTTATATTACGGTTCCTCAGGTGACCCAGTTGGCCATGTAGCTCTGTTCTTTTTTTTTCTTTTCTTTTTTGGGTGATTTTGAACTTTAACCATTGAATCTTGTCTTGTTTAAGGTTGATGGAGGAAGTGAAATATCCGTTAAAGTCAGTTGGTCTCAGAAGCTATTATATAAAGATGGCCAGTTTGCAATTAGCATCCCTTTTCATTTTCCGGATTACGTCAACCCATTTGTGAAGATATCCTCTAAACGGGAGAAAATACAGTTGAATGTGAACAGCGGTACTGGAAAGGAAGTTGTGCTCCAGAGAACAAGCCACACTCTGAAGGTGAAAGATCTCTGCTGTTAAAGTATATATTTAGTTTAAATGCATTTGCAATTTAAACTAAGATCGTTTTACAGTTTTTTCTCATATGCAGGAGAAAGGTCGACATGTAGGGACCATGTCTTTTTTGTATGAATCTGAGGTTGAACATTGGTCAACAAAAGATTTCCATTTCTCTTATAGTGTATGTCTTCAATTCTCTGATGTTTTTATTTGGTAATTCTGGACTCAGATGATTGAACAACAAGATAAGCAAAAGTTTGATGTTTTTTTTTTCTCCAGGCAAATTTTCTATAGCCAGCTCTTATAGGAGAAAAACAATCTTTTAAACGAAAAGCATTTTCTATTTGATTTTGGAGTGTATTTTGACTTCCTCACTTGTATACGGATGATCGCAGATATATTCAAATGATCTGTTTGGAGGCGTACTCTTGCAGTCACCGACGATGCAAGACTATGATCAAAGAGAGATGTTTTGCCTGTATATTTTTCCTGGGAACCAGAGAAGAAAGGTGCATTGTTTTCCCTCTCCTTTGCTGTTCATTGTCATGGTTCTGATCTAATAGTTGGTTCTCCCTTTATTGACTTTCAAGGATAAGCTCATCTTTGGATGCCTATCACTGAACTGGTGATATATTTTACAACAAGTCACAAATGTTGCCACCTGCAAGTTTTTATTTTGTTTTTGTTTTCAGATTAACAAGATCCTTAAGGAGCAGCTGTTCATATAAAAGACTAACCTTTAGTAGCATATATTTAACTAAAACATTTTGTTTCTCCATGTTATACACTTTTCACCTGCAAAGATATGTTTGTACTTCATTTTCAAATTCAATATTCTGTATACACTAAACACTTTGCTGATTCTAATTATAGTACAAAGCCCTTCGACCCCTAACAACCTCGCATTCTTCCAGAAGTTTGAGTATATGCTAATTGTCACCATGTTTTTTTTTGGTTTATGGATCTCATTATGCCGCGACTAGAGCTGTCAAGTGGCCGGGCCGTCCCGACCCGAATTTGGGTGGGTCGGGCTGGGCCTCTTAGGCCCATGCACTATTACGGGCTGGGCCAGGCCTAAGGGTGGAAATATGAGCCCAATCCGGCACGTGGCCCATGGCACGGTGGGTTTCGGACCGGGCTTATACTATTAGTAAAGCCAATTTTGAGAGCAGCTTAGGTCTTTCTTTTTAACGTACAGTTTGCACACTATCTTGAGCCCCAAAATGTGACTATATGCAAAATGCAAAATAGAGAGTTGAGGGCAGGTAAGCTCATGGTCTTAGAAAACACACACACACACACACACACACACACACACACACATATATATATATATATATATATATATATATATATATATATATATATATATATATATTGGAGTAGGTAAATTGTTTGCTCCTCACGGGAATCGAACTCCTCCCGCCACACTTGGGACTCATATATGAGACGGAAATCCATTCGATTCGATCTGCCATATATATATATATATATATTTTGGAAGAGGTAATTGTGTTACAGGCTCCTGGCCCGAAGGCCTACAAACTCGGCCCAAAGGCCCACCACATCCTGGCCCGAAGGCCCCACACATCTCGGCCCGTAAGCCCGCACCTGCACTGCACTTGAACCGCACCTGCGCTGCACCCATCACCAACTCACCATTTAATTCCTCCACCTCCAAAGGAGAATTAAATGGCGTCCAGGAGTCTCGAACCCGCAACCTCCTAGGTAGACTCATATATATATATATATATATATATACATATATATATATATATATACATATATATATATATATATACATGTCAAAGAGCTGTGGCTGAGTTTGGAGACATGAGTCCCGAGTGTGGCGGGCGGAGTTCGATTCCCATGGGGACCAAACAATTTACCTACTCCAATATATATATATAGTTCTCCATCCAATTGCAGCCAGCACTACCAACCTTCTGTCAAGTGGCCAAGACTTGCGGCATACAGTTACACACATATTCTATGAGAAATAGGCCAAAATTCTGTCTTATTTCTCTAGTAAATAGTCTATTGTTCTTATTAATAAATATACCAATTTTTTCTTCTAGTAAATAGTCTACTTTGACGCCTTTCTTGTTAAACTTTGTGGCCTTTCAACTAGGAAATCTAATTAAACCTAACTCAGTTTATGCAATGTAAATGCAGGTTTGTCAAAATTGTTACTAAACTGTGTTAATAAAAGTATTTAATTGGTGGTGAAATTTGACAAGTGTCCTGGGCAGGAGTGTCCAAGTCCAATACAGACATTGATACAACTCTATGACAGAAATGTCCATGCTACGTCTGCTACAATAAAATGTAAATGATTTCACTCTCATTATATGGTATAAACAAATTGTTTACTAAATTATTTCAACTTCCTAACCGAAGAATGATTCCTGTGATCAATGCAAGAGTTTTTCAGAAAGATTGTTTTGAGTTACAGTTTATGTTGCTTATCATGCTCTCTGCTATAGGTGTTTAGAAAGGAAGTAGTCTTTCTAGTTGACATCAGTGGAAGCATGAGAGGGAAGCCTCTTGAGAAAGTTAAGACTGCACTAACATCAGCAATCTTAGAGCTCACCCCAGAAGATTCTTTCGACATAATAGCTTTCAATGAACAGACATATTCATTCTCGTCATCGTTGGAGCCAGCAACAGAAGACATCATAGAGAATGCTACACAGTGGATTAGCCAAAATTTTGTTGCAGAGGGTGGGACCAACATTATGCAGCCCTTAAATGAGGTAATTTTACCAATGATAGCCATAAATGTTACCTAGTAAGTACCATAGATGAGTTTCACAAATTTGTATATTGTTGATTGTAATGATTAGATGTGCTATTTCTCTAGCTTAGTTATAAATTCATATAGTTTGTGACTTATCTGCATTATGTTTTCCTTTTCTTAATTTTCATTCCTTTTCTGTTATGCCATGGAGTTTCATTCATGCTTTTGTGTCTCTTTCAGGCGATGGGGTTATTATCCAATACTCGAGATTCGCTCCCACATATTTTTCTGATCACTGACGGATCTGTGGAAGATGAAAGGGATATTTGTTTTTCTATCAGAACACAAGTAGAGAGTAGAGGATCTATGGCCCCACGCATTTCCTCTTTTGGAATAGGTAATGGATTTGCTTCCTATTAAACATTATTTTCACTTTTTGGTTTTCATATGTATAAGATTATTTTGTTGCAACTAGTGGTCTTTGATTTAATTGCATCTTTACTGTTTTTTCTCCCTTTCCCAAGTTTACAAACATGGGTTGTAGTACTTCTAGTGCAATTTGACCTAGTTTCTCTATATGCTCAGAATTTTTAGTACAACCCTTTTCGGAGGACAAATCACCATGATGCTTTGTTGACTAAACTACAATGTATTTGGGAATTAGAGTGCTCTGTCTATTTTTATTACACTACTGAACCATTTTTGTTTCTAATTTTTGTTTCTTCTTTTTCATGAATATTGGAATGCCTATCATCAATTTCTCGATATGCTCAGAATTTTTAGTACAGCCCTTTTCGGTTTTGTGATTGTCTCTAATACTCTGAATATTAGGTACGTATTGCAATCACTATTTCTTGCAAATGCTATCATCAATTGGTAGGGGGCACTATGAAGCTTCATATGATCCAGGTCAGTTACATTCTTCTGAACATTTTCTTGTTTCTTAACTATTTCCAAACACAATATTATTCATCAGTTGGATAGGTTCATGAAGCAAGCTAAACTTAGTGAAGGTGATATTCTTGTAGTTTTTGCATGATAAGACAGATATCATTAGGCATTTCGTGCATGATAGGAAATTTAGGAAACTGAGATTTTATGGGGGCACCACCAATTGCTATAATTTGCACGCTTGTAAGGTATGATACTTTGACAAAAGTTGTAATGGGTATTGGGTCCTTCTCATGTTTATGAGCAAGCTGGCCCATGTAATATCTTTGCTCCTGCTCGAGTTGTGCGGAAGTGTTAGTGGCTTATTGACTAAAGTTGTAATGAGTATTGGGGGGTCCTTCTCATGTTTATAAGCAAGCTGGCCCGTGTAATATCTTTGCTCTTGCTCGAGTTGTGCGGAAGTGTTAGTGGCTTATATTGTTTTAGGCCTAGTTATATTACTTTCTTAATTGGCACATCATGATGAGATAACTTCTGTTGGAGGAAATTTAGGAAACTGATATTTCATGGGGGTTGCTATAATTTACACGCTTGTAAGTTATGATACTTACTAACGTTGTAGTGGGTATTGGGTCCTTCTCATGTTTATAAAGCAAGCTGTTCCATGTAATATCTTTGGCCCTGCTCGAGTTGCGGGGGAATGTTAAGTGGCTTATATTGTTTTAGCCCTAGTTATACTTTTTAAATTGTCACATCATGATGGGATAACTTCTATTGGATAAAGCTAGCTTGAAATTTAAGAAGGATAGCTCATTTATGCTGCTTTGAAACTCTCGTTCTTGCTTTCTTCCTTCTCCATCGTTCTTTAACTTTCTTGTTTATGTCCACTGTGTTATCCTATTAGTAAATGATATCTTTGAGGTGTTGACTCTGTCATGTATACTTTGTTGTTATTATCAGGGTTGTTAATTGTCTAAAAGATCTAAAAATATTCTCCAATTATTTCAACTTGGCCCGCTAGCTCCTCCTCTGATGTCTAATCAAGTGAATTAGAATCAGTCTGCCTGATGATGGATATCAGTTCAGGTGGGTCATAAGCTTGTAAGACGGAGATGAGAAGATTAATATACTATATGCTAAAAGATATACATAGACAAAAACATAATTACATATTTCCTGTGTCTACTTATCTAATCTTACAATTGGGCTGTCAATGAATGTAGAAGCATGAAAAATCTAGACCCATGCGCTCAACAAACATGCACCCCAAGATCAATTCAGAAGAAATCAGGTCGCAGAATGACCATGCGGCTAAGAAAAGCAGTATCATGAGCCGACCGCTTAATAACTAGTGCTCCCGTGTGCCATCAGTGCCACGCGCCACTAAGTAACTAGTGTTCCCATGCGCCAGCAGTGCCATGTGCCACTAAGTAACTAGTGTTCGCATGCGCCACTATCCCCTCAAGCATCCCTGCGTCCCAATACTGGCCACATAAAGGCCTGTCACAAAGATTTTGTCTGACACAGAATCATGATAGAAATGATTCTGAGCGCCTCGATTTCGCCACAAACAGTTGGCATCAGTGCTCATGTCACCGTCATTATTACCTTTGTCACTATGCAGCCGTACATGACCACGTGTATGTAAGACAAAGATCTCCATGCGTCTCAGGCCCCATGCGTTCCATGCGCCCCTGGCCTCATGCTTTCCAGACTCCATGCGTCTCATGCGTCCCAGACTCCATGCGTCCGCGTCCAACGTTGCGGGGTTCCCTGAGACGAAATATTTCTTTTGCGATTCTCTCTAACTAAGCGTGGGCTACGTTTCAAGCTGACCAAGTCACGCACACGAAAAGACGAGAACCGTCCAGATCTTCAGCAACAACAAATTCCAACAAGCGCCCACGTTACCGCTCGACCGTGACATGCGCTCATGGTCACAACCGTTATTTTGAGAACGGACACGTGGTAACCTGCCCATAACATGCGCCTACAGTTACAAACGCATTTTGTTGAAGGAGCCCCCAGTGGCCACCAAACAGAAGCACATGCGGCACCTATAGTCCACCAACATGATGGCTATAAATAGGAGTAGCTTGGACGTTCCAAGAGCCGAATTTTTTCTGCTTCAAAGACCATACCCCTCCAGGCGAGCTACGTACGTGCACACAAGCTCAAGAGAGAAATGAGAAGAGAGCATCCTCATTCACTCGTCGGACCGTCCGTCAACGGAGTAAAAGAGTTGTTGCAGTACTCGATCTCCATCATCACATTACCCAGATAAAAAATATTGTATTTAGATTTTTTGTCTAGAATTTTTTTTACTCTTCTGTTTGTTATTAAACGAAGATTTTCCTAAACTCAATTTATATGGCAAACAAGGTGGCGACTCTGCTGGGGACATCAAGACAGTGACGCAGTCTGATGCGGCCAAACTGGGATCCACCCAGAAGATGCTGGTGGTGCGCTTTGACCAACAAGCGTTCGAGAAAATGCTCTCCGGGGACAGCACGAGTCATTCTCCAAGGTAAGCAAAGCCTAAGAAGACCCGCAGGATATGGGTAGCGAAGGCCGCTGCGCCTCACCCAACTGCGGAGCACGCGCTCCCCGCTTCTCTCTCTGTTGTCGCGCATCATGCGTCCACCCATGTTGACCCTGTCCATGCGGCAGTAGGGAAAGATGCTCAGCGCCCAAACTCTGGCAAAGAAAAATACTACGATGTCAGAAGTTCGGGTGCTAAGGCATGTGCTATGCCGGCCACAACATAAGCCGCATAAGTCGGCAACCGCAGGCAAAAGCCCACATGCGACACCGGTCGGCAGCCGCAGACAAATGTCCACATGCGGTCGGCACAGTAGCAGAAGCTCCGTCTTTGACCGAATCTCACGCAACGCTGACTCCATGCGCCTTGCTGAGAAATGGAAAGATGTGAATTTGGACTCTTCATACTTACACAATGGCGTGTGCTAGGGTGAAGAAGTCCAGGGAAATTCGAGCTCGTCCAGCTCAGGCAATTTCTCATTCGACCGACCGTCAGCAGGCGCCACTAACTGTAATGTGTGCCCATGACGAAAAGTCATACAAAACTGACCCGTGCGTCCATCCCGCAGCGGCAATTGGACTGGGTCAGTCTAAAGAGTTCCATCAGCAACTTGGAGAAAGTTCTTGTAGGAACCCCAGGTCAGGAAGCAAAATCAACACCTACGCACCCGTGTGCTCGGTTTACCCGGACTCATGAGAAGGGTGCAAATGTGAATCAGCCCTCGCTTGACTTGCACAACGTGATCAATCACAAGCGCAAAGCGAGGGAGTCAACTACGACATATGAGGTGTCCTCTCCAGGGCATCACTGTGCCAACATCATCATCAATTGCTGCTGTGCCAAAGTAGCAGTACCTGCAGACAAGCAGTCAGCATTTCAACGACTGCAACCAAGAGCACCTACCCGGCTGGAATCCGGAGAGCAGGTGCAAGCGCCAGAGGAAGATGAGCTGCCCTTTGCCTCATGTTATTCTGCTCGAAAGGCCCCATTCTTGAGGGGAGGTCATAAAGTCCAGCACACTTTCAGTCCGTCGCTCTCGGCCAGCGAGTCAAGAAGACGGGTCCAAGGAGGACAGGTAGCGGAACCCGCAGAAGGTGTTTTCCTGGGCACCCGCTCAAAGAAGTTGTCAACCACTGGAGGTAGTTCTTCCTCAAGACCCCAGGTGACTACGCAAGCTGGGGGGGGGTGTAATCCCCCAGACCTCTATGACAATCCGACGTTCCAAGAAGACGGTGATTCCCAAGAAACATATGCAGAGATCCCTGGAGGTAACCACCCTCGTCAAGAGGACGCAGCTTCCTATACTGGGGGTAGTGTCCCCTCCGAATTCGAAGAGGATGTGGCACTACCAGCTTTCTCGGATGACTATTCACGGTAAGAGTCTGAGACGGAAAGTGCGACGTCCACCGTTCCATCCATTTCTTCCCATGTGAGAACATCATACATGGCAGGGGACGATCGCGAGGGCCCCAACGATCGACAGCACCTCAAATTCTTCGAGGCCATGATGCAGACCATGAGAGTGCGTCAATGCAGGCCTTGACCCAGACAATGTTGGAGATCAAGGCAAACATAGCCTCACAACCAGCAAGGACCTATGGCCAAGCAAACCTGGACCCCGGGACGAATGGGGATTCAAATGCAACCGCTCCGCCCGCTGGTGTCAATCATCTCCTGCCCGAATCATCTGCTCCTTCCGCAGTCGATGAGGCCCGGGAAGCAATGCGGGAGGTACGAGAACTCCGGGCCCGCCTAGACTCAATAGGTAATCGGGACTTACTGCACGAGCTCGGGATCCGACAACTGTATCCCCTCGAGTGGAGAGATGTACCGTATCTGTCCAAGTACAAGCCTTTCAACTTTACTCTGTTTGATGGGAAGACATTTCCTCCGTCAATTCATGAGTTACTTCGAGACGACAACGGGACATTTGTCTCGCAATGATGCCCTCTTAACCAAGCTTTTTGTCGAGGCATTGTCCGTAATAGCTTTCGATTGGTTCTGCACCCTCCAGGACAACTGCATTTCGTCGTTCGACGATCTCAAGGGTCTTTTCCTTGCTCGTTTCTACGATGGGGTAAACGACATGACGATGTCCTCCTTAATAGACATCTCGCAAAGGGAGAAAGAGTTTGTACGAGAATACGTCGAGCGGTACAGGCAAGCAGCGCTGAAGTTACCCTCCGGTAATCCTGAGTCCACGCTAATGGACACCTGCGGAGAAATCTTCTCCTCACAGGGATGGGCGACTGCCAGTTTAAAACTGGACGACGTTCATCATAAATGTTGTCGGTGCTGAGAAGAAGATGAAGGAGGCCCGCCTCTTGGGAATACAGATCCCCGTCGCTGATGATAGGAGAAAATGCCCCTACAACAACGACAACAACAACGGCAATAGCGTCAAGGATGGCAAGGGAAAGCAAGCTCTTGTCGACAATATAACCAAGAAGCCCGATCAAAAGCCTGCAGAGGTCCCGAAACCGAAGAAAACTTATTCCTTCGAAGATGATGGCGTTATGACGATCTTTGACGTGCTAATGAATGGAAACAAGTTCCGACTCCCGACGTCAAGCGTCATGTTGAGGCAGCCGAGGTGAATAATCCGAAGTGCTGCCACTACCATCGTTACATCCACCATGCGACGCAGGACTGCTACACACTGAAGCAGTACATCCAGCGTCTGCTCGACGCCAAGGCCCTCACCTTGGATTTCGATGACAAAACAGTTGCCGCCAATATGGTATCCCTCCAGTTCGGTAACTACCCGGCAACGGAAGCCCAAGACGGAGTAAATTCTGATCCCTCGGGCAACAATGGAGGTTCTCAATATCCCGCCAGCTCGTGACCAAACAACTGGGCTGATACCTCACCACATCACGTGGGAAGATTATGTGGGTCCATCCAGATCTTGCTCCAGACTTGATGCAGCAGTCTTCCGCCACCAAGTCCAAGGGCAATAAGTTCAAATCCTGCTACACGGTTTCTATTCCTTCCGAAGAAGCTATAGCAGGAACAACGAGGTCAAGCCTAGCGTATCAACGAGAGTACGACATCCCTGACGAAGGTGCGCTCCTAATCGCCGCATCCGATCCGAGTCCATCCCATCCTCCAGCAGTGGACAAGTCCAAGCAGAAAGAAACTCGTTTCGACAAACTGCTGCACAAAGATACCACTCAGGGGCTGGAGAAGTCCTACAACTTCGACATCTTGGCTCAACTCGCTAATACTCCAGCGAAGTTGTCACTGTTCGAGCTTCTCCGACTCTCCAAAGACACTCGGGTTGCTCTGAGTGAGGCATTGCAGAATGCCGACACCTACCTGGCGCAGGTCAAGCCGCCAGCTGATGATCCTGCCGCATGCCCCCACTGCAATAATGTGATGCAGGCGATACCCAACATTACGTTCTCGCAACAAGACATGTTGCTAAAGAACAATCGGTACGATCGTCCTCTGTATTACACAGGATACATCGACGCCATCAAGGTGGGTCGGATGCACATCGACTCCGGTTCGTCAATCAGCATCATCCCACGGAGTCTGCTACAGACCTTGGGTATTTCGATGCATCGCCTGACAGCAACCAATACTGCCATCAGTGCCTTCAACGCAGGGAGGAGCTACCCTCTGGACAAGATTCGCATGAAGTGTCAGATCGGCGACTTGAAAACAGAGGTTACCTGCTACGTCATAGACGCAGATGTATTCTACAACGTCCTGTTGGGACGTCCATGTATACATCAGTATATGATCGTATCATCAACCTTGCACCAGTGCTTGAAGTACGTGGACGATCACAACGTCGTCAAGACGGAATTTGCCGACGTTGATCCATTTAAGGGGGTGGAGGCATATTACTCTGACTCGATCCTCTACAAGCAAGTCTACCAAGATGAAGGTGACAATGATGCCGACGATGAGGCGGAGACTGGAACAACACTGGACGAGCCCTTGAGAGTCCATCTCAAAGCACGCGCTCCCGACACAGCCCCTCCCTCAGGGTGAAACTGCACAAGAAAGCACCCGAACCTCTCGTCGTTCGCCTTCGTAGACCGAGTCGACCGCTGAAGGAAGATCCGGCACCTACTACGACTTCCGAACCTCTAGTGGTAAGGCTGTCCAGGAGACCTCTGAATCCGTCGCTCGCATTGGACGTAGATCTCGGGAAGGATGAACTGGAGGAGTACGTAGCCGCTCATGCTAACGTCCCTTCTCTTGACGATGTAATTCCTGAGGATAAGATACCTTATTTTATGAATAAATGGCTATCTTTGGATTACTCGGATGTTGCACATCTCAGCACACTATTTCATTGAGCACGGTCTGGGCCTGCACCTGTATACACATGTGACTACCACCTATGCAGTGAACCAAATTCTCTCCAGTCAAAACTCCTACTTCATAGTTCCAGCAAGGAAGGGAGAAACTCATCATCTTCGGCCGAGTGAAAAGTTCTCAATCCTTCGTCCCAGAGGAACAGGAGTCAGAACCAGATACCGGCAAAATACCACTTCGTCGGTACAACTATCAAGCCAAGCACCTCGTCCAGAAGATGGGATACGATCTGAAAGCCGCTAGGGGCTTGAACTACGGCAAAGGCCGACGGCTATCTCCGCGTCTGCAGGCTCCTTCAGGCAAGATCGATGATTACTACCATAAGACCAAGCATGGCTTAGGGTACGTCACGCCTCCCACAAGCCCTGAAGGCTCGGATGAAGAAGATGAGTTATACTCTCTTTTCAGAATCTTCCTCTTGGGACTCCGATGTCAGTATCGGGGAGATGCTCAAACAAACATTGTCTGCCAACATGGTGTCAGTTGACCCTGAGGGAGACGACGATGATCCACCTGAACTCTTTGAAGTAGAACCGTGGGCCTAACGCCTAGACGCATAATGAGAGATGCGGTTCGAACAGCGAGAACCTCCACTGAAGATGAAGTCGTACAAATCGATCTGGGCGACGAATCCTCCCCTAAACTTATCTTCATCAGCAAAAGTCTGTCAGATAAGGATCGAAAATTTCTGCTACAACTCGTCAGGGAGTACATCGATGTCTTTGCCTGGAGTTACGAAGACATGTCGGAACTGGACCCCCAAATCGCGGTCCACAAACTCAACATCTTGCCGAACGCTAAGTCAGTTAAGCAACAGCAACGGCGGTTCCGGCCGGACATTATGAATGCCATCGAAGCTGAAGTAAACAAATTAATAGCTAGTGGCTTCATCCGCGAGGAACAACATTCGGATTTGGTAGCTAACATCGTGTCCGTCGTAAAAAATAACGAGAAGATTTGAATCTGTATTGACTTTCGTGATTTGAACGCGACATGCCCTAAGGATGAGTTTTTCCTTCCGATCACAGATATAATGACAAAACTTGTGGCTTCGAGCGCATATCCTTCATGGACGGATTCTCAGGCTACAATCGAATCAAGATGTTTCTTGACGACAAGAAGCATACGTCGTTCCGAACGCCGATAGGAGTGTACTGCAACACAGTCATGCCCTTCGGTCTGAAGAACGCAGGTGCTATATACCAGCGAGCTATGTCACTATCTTCCGTGAACATCTATGCAAGACGGTGAAGTGTTACGTTGATAACATCGCTGTCAAGAATCGCTCTAAAGGTGATCACCTCCGAGACGTGAAGACTGTGTTCGACCTCATGCATGTGCACCAACTCAAGATGAATCCTACCAAGTCCTTCCTGGGAGTCTCCAGCGACAAATTTCTCGATTTTGTCATAACTTCGAAGGGTATTCACGTAGACCCTGACAAGACTAAAGCAATCCTTGAAATGCACCCGCCGAAGAACCTCAGAGAACTTCGGGGTATTCAAGGAAGACTAGCATACATCAGGAGGTTCATATCAAATCTCTCTGGACATTGTCAGCCGTTCACTCAGCTCATGAAGAAGGGAGTCTCCTTTGTCTGGAACGAAGAATGCTAGCGCTCCTTCGACGACATCAAGGAGTATCTCATGAACCCCCTCCAGTATTGGTGGCCCCAGTTTTGGGAAGACCCTTCTTGCTATATGTGCGGACAATGGATCATTCCCTCGGAGCTTTACTAGCCCAGAAAAGTGATGCAGGTCACGAACATGCAATATACTACCACAGCAGAATGATGGCTGGCTCAAAGCACAGATACAACCTCGTTGAGAAGGAGTGCCTCGCTCTGGTCTTCGCCATTCAGAAGACCCGACATTACGTGGCAGGACAAACCATCCATGTGATCTCGTGAGTTAATCCTTTCAGGGTCCTTATGACTAAACCCGGAGCGCTCAACTCTCGCCTAGCCGCATGGGCAATACTGTTGTCGCCGTACGACATGGTATTTGTCCCACAACAGACGGTCAAAGGCCAAGCATTGGTAGATTTTCTGGCAGCCCACCCCGTAACGGAAATCTCGAAACTCTACGAGGAGATCCCAGACGAGGTAGCGGACTCAAACATGACCACAAGCGCAGAAGCCGTTTGGCGAATATTTTTTGACGATACTTCAAGAACAGGGCCAAAAGGCGATTTCCTTTGGCAGATTCCTTTGCAGTCCATTCCGTACCGGAAACCTCGAAGCTCTACGAGGAGATCCTAGACGAGGTAGCGGACTCAAACATGACCACAAGCACAGAAGCTGTTTGACGAATATTCTTCGACGGTACTTCAAGAACATAGCCCAAAGGCGATATTGTCGCTGGCGTCGGGGTAGTACTGATTTTCTCACACGATATGGTCATAAACCGCGCTTACTCCCTCACAGAGCCATGCTCCAACAATGTGGCAGAGTACAACGCCCTCGTCATTGGGCTCCAACTCGCCAAACAAATAGGAGGACTTGATTCCTACCACCAAGCTGCGTTTGGAATAATTTCCACCTTCGAGGGGTTCTTCATAGAGTACGTCCCTCGACTGCAAAACATCGAGGCTGACGCCCTGGCCAGTCTCGCAGCCTCTTTAGCTGATCCAGGCAACACTCATGAACTGATCACTGTGGTCGGTCAAGAGCTGGTCTGCCCAAAGAACAATCTATGTCTGTGCCTGAGCTACTCAGCAGAGACAAGCACCGACTCCCAAGACTGGAGACTCTCATTCATCGACTACGCAGTCTGTGGAATTCTTTCCGAGAACCCAAAGGAAGCCACTTCCATCAGAAGACGTTCCCTCCGGTTCTATTATGATACGACTACGAAGATACTGTATCACCATTCCTACGACAGTCTACTACGATGCCTATCGAGTGCAGAAGCGAAGCAGGCTCTCTCCGCAAGGCTCGCGACGGGGTTTGCGGTGCCCATCAGCCTGGACCCAAGCTACATGACCATTTTCGGAGAATGGGTTACTATTGGCCGACAAAGGTAGCGGATGCTATCGATTGTGCGAGAAAGTGCCAAGCGTGCCAAATCCACGCAGACTTTATCCACCAGCCCTCAGAATTCCTATACCCAACAGTAGCATCTTGGCCGTTTGAAGCATGGAGAATGGACATTATCGGGCCAATTAGTTCACCTTCTTCTAAGGGACATTGGTTCATCTTGGCTATTACCGACTACTTCAAATGGGTGGAAGCTGTTCCACTCGTTGAAGTCAAGACCTCAAACGTGATCAACTTTGTTAAGCATCACGTCATATACCGCTTTGGCTTGCCACAGAGGATCATCCACGACAATGGTCCACAGTTTGCAAGTCATGATTTTTATCAGTTTTGTGACAAAAACCGAATCCAGAATGTAGCCTCGACGACCTACAACCCAACAGCAAATGGTCTGGCGGAAGCATTCAACAAGACCA